>PVJH01002460.1:0-168451 GCA_004026705.1 Nesogale talazaci | reverse complement strand
GCCTTGGATAGCACAAATCCTCAAGCTTGACAGATAATCAAAAGGTTGGTGGTTCAAGTCTACCCTGAGGTACCTCAGCAGAAAGACCTGGTCATCTGTTTCTGAAACATTCCGTCATTGGAAACCTATGGACCCAACTTGCCGATTAAGGTGCACTATAAAATTGGAGACCCAATCCGCTGTGTCTAATGAGGTTACATTTCAGAATGCCGAAAATCTTTTACAATGATAGGGTAGCAGGGAGCTGTTATCCATATTCAAAATAGCTGCCACCAGCAACGATTTCGCATGTGCAGCCGCGGTGCGGAGACGACGCACATGCAAGAAGCGTGGCACCCCCCAAATCCCACTCGCCTGTGAGGTACGGTCCTGTAGGCGTGTGTGAGAGTTTAGAAGTCAGTCCAGCAAAGTGAGATCATTTGTCAGAGTTGCAAAATCACTACTATGTTTAGCATTATTATTCTGTCTTGAGGCACCCAACTTAAAGAGAACCAGATAGCATGTGGGCTCAGACAAGAGGACCGTGGAAAGGCTTTGGATGAAACAGGCACACTGCATTCTTGTTCGCCACTGGCTGCTTCCTGAATCTGTCCATCAGTCTAAAACTCACCAGACTCCTGGAAGCGAGCCTTGAGACTTGAACCGAGCCTCACTCCAAACCCAAAATCAAACAGAACCAAGCCTAAATGTTAGTGTTTCATGAAACCATGAGCGGAACCAACTTTCCTGCGGGAGGAAAACTAAAACAGCTTGACTGGACGCCAAAACAATATGCTTCATGGAACAAAACCAGATCAAACTATTCCCTGAATGGAATGGAAACCAAACAGGTAGACGCTATATTTCTCTCCAAGGGACGACAATACCCTGGCTACCCCAAAAACTGACCTTGGCGCCTAAGATCTCTACTTTGACACCCATAGAGGCACATTCTTTTCCTTGGGGTCAATTCTCTCTATATACAAAGGGGATAATGATACCTGCCTACTGAAGTGGAGTCCTTTAGAAGATCACATGCAATAATAAACACAACCATCATCATTAATGTGCCTTTCATTGTTTGCAACGCACAAGGGGTCCACTCTGCCTTGTAAGCCCTCCTATCTGTTCATGTAGTGTTCATGTTGGGCTGATAAACACAAAGCCAGCAGTTCAAGATCGCCAGTCCCTCGGTGTGAGAAGGTTGAGGTGTTCTACCTGGCAAAGAGGGGCAGTCTTTGAAAACCCACAGGGGTGGTTCTTCCACACTGTCCTATAGGGCCCAAAAGACCTCGGTGGGTTTTTTTTTTTTTTAAGTTTAATATGTTCACTAGCCACCAGAGGGCAGCAAAAAGGAGGGAACCCCTGTGGAAACTGACAGGAAGCGTGTCTCTTTATGACAACCATCACTGAGGGCTTCCCACTGTCAAACCAGCCTCACCCCCTTGTGTCCATTTGTGCATTTAATCCTTAAGGCAGTGCTATGAACTGGATTCTGTCATTATTTCCATCCAGGGGAGGAGGAAACAGAAACAGAGAGAGAGGTGAGGATAAACACACACACACACACACACACACACACACACACACACACACACACACACACACATGACAGAGGTAAGATTTGAACCCAGGCAGTCGGAACTTCTCATTCCTGACTGTTACAGTAGAGTCAGGTTCAGATCCTGGTCTCTTTCAGAATTGTCACTCCGGTTGACCTTGGGGATCCAGGAATAGCAAGAGGGAAAATCTGAGCTTGTGATTCTTGAATGGGGTCCGTATCCAAGTGGGGACCCATCGGGGGTGTGCACACTCACCAACTAACAAACAGGGGGAGGCTTCCATCGCAGCCCAGCAAGGTAGCACTCTGACTGAAAGGTAGGAAAATGATCAAGATAATTGCCCTTGGATCGAAAGAACAAAAAAGCACTTTTTCTAGTGATGATTGGGTCCCATTGGCCGCTTTCCTTCTGAGTTGCATTGCGCCACAAGCCTTGAAGAATTGAGCCCAGCAAGTCAAGAAAGAGTGGACCCAGATCTATCCTCACGGTGATTTCCATTCTCTATTTGTTATTTGTTTGCAGGGAAAATACCTTTCGTCCTACTCCTCCCAGCTAAACCTCTCAAAAGAACAATTCTTGCTCACGTTCCTAAAACTTCACTTCCCACACCCTCCTCAGCCTCTGTCCCTCACTGAAAGTAACCTCACAAAGGTCACTAAGTGCCTGCCAACAGCCAAATCCAATGGCCATTTGTCCCGCGTTCGGGAGATGCCTGCAGCATTTGGCATTGTCAGTCTCTCTGTCCTTCATGAAACGAGGGGCTGAAATTCTTCACTTGACCACCTGGATCTGAGATCTACTACTGCTCTTTGAACACTGTGTTAGTCCAGGTTGACTAGAGAAACAAATCCGAAGACACTCATAAATATGTAAGAGAGAACTTTTTATCAAGAAGTAAATAGGCATCAATAAAATTCCCAGCCCAGTCCAGATCAAGCCATAAGTTTAATATTAGCTCATAAGTCGAAATTAGGCCATGAATTCCTCTTCAGATTCGTGCAGCACAGGCAATGATAGTGATGGCAGGTAGACCACGGTGGGTGGAAAACCCTGTGGGTCCATTGGCAGTGGATGCACCTCCAAGACTCTGGCGGCAATTAGCATGGCTCCATGTGCTTGTCAACAGGAAAGTGAAGCAGAGAGAGTGTGCCCCATCTCCAGGGAGGAAGGGAGGAAGTCCCAGAATCTTCAATAGAAGGCCGCACCCACATGGAAGCATCAACCAGGCTGTGACCTGATTGACGACTAGATTCCACCCCTATTTATCAAGTTGATGTGAGATTATGTAACTACCACAAACACTATTATTTAGTCAGCTGACTGACTGGCTCTTAACGACTCCTCTCTCTCTCTCTCTCTCTCTCTCTCTCTCTCTCTCTCTCTCTCCTTCTCATCCTCCTGTCTCTGTTGTGCTCAGAATTCCTAGAGCTCTTATGCACAACAGGACAAAACACTGACCAATCTCTGGTAACCACAAATCTCCTTGTGTCGATGGATTGGCCTATTTTAAATATTTCATATATGGAATCACATAATATTTGTGCTCTTGTTTATTTCTTTCCCTGTAATATTTTCAAGGTTTATTTATGCAGGGGCATTCTACAACTTCAATTCTCTTTTGCAATGAATAAAACTCTATTGGAAGGTAATATTGCATCTTGTTTACCCATTCATTTGTTGATGAGCACTTGGATTGGTCCATCCTTTAATACGGGCTCCTTTCCACCCCAACTATGGAAATGGATTCTACCTGCTCTTGCCGCCTCCAGTCCAGAGCTTCTGATCCATTCTCCATGTCTCTATGGTGATAGAAAACGTGTTCTAAATACTCCAATGTCAATCTGATCATTTCTCCTCTACCTGACAACTTTCACTGGTTCTTGTTTTCTCTATCATGGCACTTATTTAGCTTGGCATTCAATATCCTCTTGACTTGCTTCCCTCCTGCTTTTCCACATAGTCCTAGTCATTTTCAGATGTGTTCCTTTTGCCTCCATCTACGCACTCCTATGATTGAAGGTCTCTCAACTCCTCTAGCTTCTCTGGGCCCTTTTCCTCTGTACCCTTCAAATGTTCACTCTATCATCGCCATCCCTTTTCATAAAGATTTCCCTGAACTATTTTTCTCTAGATGCTGTTTCTTCCCAAAACCTTCAGTGCAAGGATGCTATTGGATGATTGTGGCCCATTCACAGTCTTCCTCAGGTAAAGGACCATGTGAGCATTTTCCCGCTAGCCCCAGCACCACCAGGAGAGAAACAGCATTCATCTCTAGGAATGGAGGCATTTTTTAAAGAGAAAACCAACTATTGGCAGGGGGGTGGGGGGGGGGGATGGGCATGCAACTGAAACACAGTGCCTTCTGTGCTGACCAAATGGTGGGTGACTTGGAAGGGAAGCCTGACTTTGACTATAGCGCCTCCCTTCATACAATTCTAAAGGACAGTGGCAATTCTGAAAATAGCACATTATAAGTTGAGTGAGAGTCATACTGACTTTATTTTTTATCAGTGAGGAGGCAGAGGGGGCGGTATTAATAAGCAGCAGCAGAGGCAGACTGAACAGTGGGCCCAGTTCACAGGAGCCTACTTGCCCAGGCCACAGTCAAAAGGGCTGGCTTTGCTCTCCACGTGCTGCTTAGCAGAACTAGCCTTGACAGTCGACCATGAGCATAGCATGTGCTCTCTGGGTAACAGGGCATTGAGCATACTTGACTAGAATCATGACCAGAGGTTTTTGTCTGCTTATCTTTGCCAAAAAAAAGAGTAGAAGCTGCTCACTCTGCCTCCTTCCCACCCTGATTCAACAGTAATTTAATAGTCTAAGAAAACCTGCATATACAGCCTCCCCATTTGTTTAGTAGAACTTCAGAGAAACACCACCATTGCTCAATGTGATATCTTAAAGGAGAACTGGGCCTTACCCAGGACACAGAAAGGCAGCAGGACAGGCACTCATCGTGCCTGCTTACTTGCTGGGTGAATTGTTATATTTTGACTTGACTCTAGGAACTATTAGACCAAAAGCCTACTGCCATAGAGGTCAATTCCAACTCATGATGTCTTCACATGATGGAAAGAACCGCTCCAGAGAGTTTCTGAGGCTGCAAATTGTATGGAAGCAGATGGCATCATCTCTCCCCCAGAGATCAGCTGGTGAATTTGAACTTCCAACCTTTTGGTTAGAACCCAAAATGTAAGCTTCCAGTTCTTCTCCAGTTCTGATGATAAGTTCATAAAGACTTCAGAATGCAGAAGGCAAAATAAGATGAAGGGCAGAGTGTAGCAAGCTTCTATTCTGCTATTGTCATAAATAGACCAAGCGATGCCAGTCCATTCCGAAGAATGTGCGTGCAGCTTTCCGAGCAACAGGACGATTATGCACGTGACTCTGGGTTTAGACATTCTCGGTTCAATCCTCACTCTTCAAGCTATTAGTCATGTGACGCTCAGACAAGTTACTTAACCCCTTGGGCCCTCACTGCTCTCTGCTGTAATGTGGGAATAGCAGGACCTTCCTCAGAGAGTTCCTCTAATGAGAAAATGCCTGTAAAACGTTTGGCACCATGCCTGAATCAGCACTTTGTAAATGTGAGCTGTTACGACTCGCAGTTTAAATTCTTAGAAATTGGCCTGCCTTTCAAGAAGCTGCAGATCAGCCCGAGCTCAAAGTGCCTCCACATCTGGGTCCCACATATTGGGCAAACTCCAGGACCACTGCCATGATAGCGATGGCAGAGGACCATGGCAGTTGATGAGAAAGAGCAGATTAGCTCCGTATGGGTAATCACTCTAGCAATCACAAGCCATGTTTGCTACTGTCAGCATCACTGAGCCAACGTTGCTCTGGACATTCAGGAATGCTGGATCACTCTGAGTTTGTCCATAGGTAAGCCAATCTTCCAATGAATTCAAAATGCCCCCTCTGTGGAGTGCGGAGGTAACAACGGAATTGACAGGCCAGGTCCTCAGGTCTGGAATCCTGCATCCAACTGCATCCTGCATGCTGAATATCAGATCAAAGTGAAAAAGAAATCACGAGTAAGTGGAGCCAATTTTCCATGTACAAGACTAAACATAATTTAATTTTCAAATTTCAGACCAGGCTTTTAGGACACACCACTGGGAAAAAATTTTTTCTTGGATTTTCTTCTCTAGCATCAGATGTATAAATCACAGAATAAATAAAGATGTAGTTTCCCCACCCACACTCTCAAGTGTTGTCTCCTTTCTGAAAACACAGGGTAGGATGGTCCATGGGGGGACACCAGCAGAGAAGAAGATGGAGAAGAGGTGAATGTAATTTCTGAAAACCTTCCCAGATTTCACAACTGCAGCGATCTCTCCAAGGATGCATGGGATTACTACAAAAACACATTCCTTAATACAGTCCCCCAAGCAGAATGAAGACTGTTTTCAACATCTCAAGCAGCAACAGAGAACCCACGCCTCCATAGCAGCATGGTGCAGAGACTGCGCACTTTCATCAGTGTGCCAGTCATGGACTCGACATCAATTTCATGTTTGGGATGTAGGGGTGGAGTCTAGCCTGTTAATTTGGAGATAGCCAATGAAGCCTCTGTGTGGACATGGCTTTCCCCTGAGAATTCTGGGAAGTCTCCCGGTATTTCCCAATTGGAGCAGAGAGACTGGACTCATGTTTTCAAGACAATGAACTACTGACAAGACGAGATGACAGCATGCTGATCGATCCTGATTCCTGGAGAATGGAGTAGACAGAGGACAAGCCACATGGGCTTGCCTTGATGAACCCAACCTCTGGGGCCAGAGAAGCCACAGAGAGACTCCTGCCAGCACTGAAATGTTTCTACCCCAGCTGGATACACAAGATTCTGCACCCACTGGCCTGTAATAGTCCCGATGTCATTGCACATGCTTCGTAAGTCGGAAGGAGACTTTACAGACTGGTATTGGGCATATGGCCAAATAGTGGACTTATGACTTTGGACTGGACTGGGTTGGGATGTTTTCTCAATGATCTATTCCTCTTTTATATAAACCTTTCCCTTGTATCCAAATGCATGTCTATGAATTTGTTTCTCTAGTCTACCTGGACTAACAAAATCAGAGAAGCAGCACCTTAGGTTGAATGAGTATATAGATAGATGAGGGGTGCCTAAAAAAAACAAAAATGGAATTTATTTATTTATTTATTCATCCCCCCCAAAGCTAGAAATTTTTTGTTTTGCTTATTTTTAATCATTGTACTGGGGGTTCATATAGCTCTTATCACAATCCACACATGCATCCACTGTGTGAAGCACATTGGTACATTTGTTACCTTCAACATTTTCAAAATGTTTTCTATTGGAGGCCTTGGTATCAGCTCCCCACTTTTTTTTCGCTCCCTCCTCCAATCTCCCTCCATTATGAACTCTTGCTAATTGTTTTTCATGAATCACCTTCAAAGTACACTTCATAATAATTTGTCAAATCTGCAATTCCATTCTTGGAAACATTTTTCAAACTTATCTGTTTGGATGGCTGACAGCGCCTCCCTCATATTTTTCTTCACTTCTTCTATGTAGTCAATTTACTGTTCTTTTATGTCCCTCTTCATTCAAGGAAACAAAAAGAAGTCACGTGGAGCAAGGTCAGATGAGCAAGGTGCATGGGGCAAGAAAGGCATGCTGGGGTTTTTGCCAAAACCTGGCACACTGGGATGAGTGTGTGAGTAGGTGCATTGTGGTGGTGCAAAAACAGGTGCCCCTCTGTGACAAATCAGGCCTTTTTTGTCACACACTGTTAGGTAATCTTTTCAGAACTTCTAAATAGGAAGCTTGATTCACAGTCTACCTGGTGAAACAAACTCCAAATGCAAACGCAGCATGTGTCAAACATTTTCAGGATGTTGTGGGACCTTCAAAACAGTCAGCATTTCACCATTTTTGAAAAGAGAACACCACTTGTACACTTGAGCTTTGTCTGTGGCTCTGTCCTTGTAGGCTGTGTTCAACCTCACAGAAGTTTCTGTAGCATTTTTCCTCAGCAGGGAACAAAATTTCACAGCCACACGTTGTTCTCTTAAATTGGCTGGCACACACACACAAAAAAGGGTTCCCAACAAAACCACTTTCACGAAAAAACTCACTGTGACCAGAGAGAACCTACCGACAGCTGCCACTGGGTGCACTAACTCCGAGAGAGTCGTTCGATGCTCGCTTGCGGGGAGAATGCATACTGCGAAAGCTCTGCTCCACCCAGTGCCAATCTCCATATATATATTTGGTAACTCCTCATCTATGAGCCAGGAGGTCAGCAGTTCAAAAGCACTAAAGGGGAAAGATTGTGCTTTCTGTTCCCCTAAACAGTTACAGTCTTGGAAACTTACAGGGTCCATTCTACCCTGTCCTATAGAATCACAATAGTCTGTGTCAACTCAATGGCAGTGAGTTTACACATACATAGACAAATACATATCCATAGGCATATACATATATCTATGGAGACACAGAAAGAGGGGACACCCCTGGGTAGTGGAAAGGGTTAAATGCTAGAAAGGCTGGCCATTTGAAGGCCACCCTCAAGAGGTGCCGAGAACACAGACGTGGCAATCAGCTTCCAATTGATCAGCGTCCTGGGCAGACGTTGTACTCTGCACTGCACATCCAGGATCACCATGAATCGAAATCCACTCAACAACTGGTATAGGCATGTGTGTGTGTGTATACATACATACACACACATATCCATGCACACACCGATTAATAGGATGTTGTAGAATATATGTGCATATATGCATATGCATATATACTCACATATACCCATTATTGCATACTGTATCCAGATACATGTAGTTGTCAGGTGCCATTCCAACTCACCGTGACCCTATGTACAGCAGAATGAAGCATTGACCCATCCTATGGCATCGTCACAGTTTTACTTATGTTTGAACTATTGATGCAGCCACAATGTCAGTCCATCTTGCTGGTGGTCTTTGTCTTTTTCACCGCCCGGCTGCTTTACCAAGCATGAAGTCCTTCTCTAGGGACTGGTGTCTCCTGATAACGTGTCCAAAGTACACAAGACAAAATGTTACCATCCTGGCCTCTAAGCAGCATGCTGACTGTCCACCTTCCAAGACAGATTTGTTTGTTCTTTGGGCAGTCCATTGGGCTTTCAATAATCTTTGCCAGCGTCCTAGTTCAGATGCATCGACTCTTCTTGGGGCCTCCTTATTTTACTTATATGGATTGACATACTGTATTTATATAATATTTAAACTATCTAAGTTTGATTATGATGTACACATCAAACACACATTGACGTTGAATCCATTCTGACTCATGATGACCCTCTCCTGGGTTTCTGAGACAACAGTTTTTTAAAAGCACCCACAGCCTCAACTCTCTCCTCAGAGCAACTAGTGGGTTTAAAAGAGCTGACTTGTAGTCGGACAGCTCATTGCTTAGCCCACACCACCACCGGGGCTCTGAGATAAACATATACAGTGGTAGTTTCATACTTTCATGTTAGCTTAAAGATATATAAAAGTGTAGGGGTCAACCTGTCATTTAGGTCACAGCCTGATGGTGCCTCCTTGTGGGCATGGCCTTCTCATAAGGAAGGTCTTGGGAACCTTCTCTTCTCTTCATTTTCTTCTCTTTCCTGCTGACTGACCCTGGTTGCTACCGAGCCACCACCATTGGATTCATATGATGTTGTTCCCCAACCTCAAAGAACATGAAAAGGAACATGATCTGAGCCCCTCAAGGGTACCACAACTGTCATTTTGACAGCCTCTAACTCGAAACTTGCAGAATTCTCTGGGGAAGCATCAAAGAGATGGAAACACCAACTTCAGACCTAGACGATGTGTTGTGAAACCATAGTCACACATTTTTATAGCGTATGCTTGATTTAGAGCAGCAGTTCTCAGCCTGGGGGGGCCAGATCCCTTTGGGGCTCAAATGACCCTTTCACAGGGGTTGCCCAATTCATAGAGTAACAAGATTACAGTTATAAGGCATCAACAAAAATAATTTTATGCTGGTTGGGGATCACCACAGCATGAGGAACTGTTATTATAGGATCACGGCAGTAGGAAGGTTGAGAATCACTGACTTTGAGACGGTGATTTAGTAGCAATATTTTTTCATTTACTTCATATATATGTAATTTAGTTAAGTTTATCAGTTACTATATAATTATACATAATGTCATTAAATTTGTAAATTATACATAATATAAATTATACATAATTTACTGGTACATAGATATAATTTACTTAAGTGTTGGACCACTAACCTAGAAGTTGGCAGTTCAAATCCACCAGTTTCTGTTCAGGAAAAAGATAAAACTGTCTGCTCTCATAAAAATTTACCATCTCAAAACCCTATGGAGCTGTTCAACTTTATCCTATAGGGTCTCTTTGAGCTGAGCTACAATCGACTCAATGTCAATGGACAGAGAATAAATAAATATATGTCTATATGGCTGCACATAGATATCTGTGTATATAGAATGAATATATATATGCATATATAATTTGTACTAGCGATTTGACCTGGAACTAAGAGCCCAAAGGGTGTATATAATAACAAAAGGAAATTTGTGTTAGTCCAGGTCAACTAGAGAAACAGATGCATGGACGCTCATATGTGTGTGAGAGAATTAAATCTCAAAGAGCAGTTGTTCATTAAGAAAACATCCCAGCCCAGTCCAGGTTAAGTCCATAGATCAAATATTAGCCTATATGTCCATTGCCAGTTTATAAATTCTACTTCAGACTGACGCTTCCCATGCAATGATGCTGGATACAGGAAAGGATCACAGGCCAGTGAGTGGAAAGCCTTGTGGATCCCGAGGCAGTGGAGGGACCTCAGTGCTGGCGTGAGTCTCCACAGGACTCCTCTAGCTCCTTGGCGCTGGCTCTATCAGAGTAGCTCCAGGTGACTTGTCAACAGCAACGTCCCTCAGGGAGTGAACGAGTGTCCCACCTCCAGGGAGCTATTTATCTCTGCAGCGCTTCCAGATGAGGTCATCAAGCTGCAACCTGATTGACAGGCTGAACTCCACCCCTTCCCTCGTAACAATCTCAAGCTGGCACCAGATGATGTAACTCCGACAGAAATAGAGGACAGTGGAGCAACAACCACCATAAGAACTTGCTCAAGGACGAACTGAAACTGTCCTTATTGCTTCTCACCTTAGTCATGTGGGAAGTAGAGGTCACGGTCACAGAATCACACCAGGCTCAGGAGTCAGAGAAGCTGCAGGTGGATCCAGGTGGCACAGCGGTAAGCCCAGCTAGGTTACCAATGACAGCAGTTAGACAGCAGTTCCATGGCACGGACAGCTGCGCGGCTCCCTTCACTCCCACCCTGCCAAGGTCTGCTTCCCTCTTGTGGCCCAACCTTATCAGCCACACACAGCCAAGGGAATTCTAGGAAATGTCCACCAGCCTTGCCAGGCTGGCATCTCACAAAGCCCAGAGACAGACTTTAGATCTCTCAGCTTCTGGGTTTTGTGGCGCTCTTTTGTGACCAGACCCTTTTTAGCGATTTAACAACGTCCCGTGGCATTTTAAAATTAAAATAAATATATTACAGTACTATGTTTGCGTCCTATGAACGTTTTTGTTGCTCCATATAGACCAAGTTTTTAATTAAGAACCTCTCCCACCCCTCCACCCCTGGTCACTCTACTTTCGGGGAAAGCATCTTCTTCCATTTAGCGTGGTTTAAAATGCACAGGATTGAGGCTGTTTTCATACCATTCACAGGGTAAAACAGAAGTCATGCTCTCTCCAATCATAGTTGGGGTATTCTGAAATCGGCATTTATTCTAAAGGTTCTGATGAAGTCCCTTATGTCAAGCATACCCTTCATCCCCTACACACGCACACGCACACTAATCTATAGTGCAGAAGCATCATTCTGCAAGTCCAAGTTTCATGTCTATCCAACATTCAGCGGCCAGACCCTAGCAGGAACACTTGGAATGAGAGAGATTCTCACCGGTCCTGCCCTCGCTGGCCACCCCGAGCAGGGAGGGTCTTTTGATTAGAGAGATTGTGTCGCTTTACACCATGTCGTCTGGAAGACATCAAACCTGGACCGTGTGGCTTCTTTTCAGAGTTCCCAAGTCTCTCTTTGTTTATTGGGATGTTAAAGGTGAACATTTTCATGCTGGGGGAGAGGGTGTAAAGAGCAATATTAGAAATGATTTTTTTCATTATATTGACACATAATTCTTAGACACTGATAACCACAAAAGCTGTCATGGGCCAACAATCAATAGGAGATGGAGTCTGTCTTCATTGTCTGGTGTTGTTATAACAGGAACACCACAAAAAAAGCATTAGTTAGCAAGCAGGAGTTCATTTTCTGACATCTTATGAGGCTAGACACTGTAACTCAGGGGGTGCCAGCTGTGGGTGAAAGAGTCCCTCTGTTTGCTCTGGGAGACGATCCTTGACTCTTAGTCTCTGCTCTTCATGGTCTTCATGTCGTTTGGCATCTTTCTGCTCCCACCTCTGCTTGCCTACTTACTTGTTTTTATCTTTTATGTCTCAGAAGAGATTATCTCATTAATCCTGTACCATGAATACTACAAGGACAACCCTCTGCCAAATGCGATTAGAATCGCAGGCATAAAGGTTAGGAATGACAACCTTTTGGGGTGGTGGCATGTTGGGGAGGGGACAATTGAATCCCTACCAGAATTCTCTATGAATGTGGCTTAGGGAAGGCTGCCCCTTTGCTGAAATAGAAACTTGACTCCTTCTTTAGGGCATTGGGGTAGTAAAACGCAAAAGAACTTCCTAATGGAAATGAGACTCTTCTCATTAAATTAAATGAGACTATTTAATGTGGGTGAAAGTGATTTGAAATTCACACACCTCCTGCAAATATGTTCTTGATTTACTTCTTAAAGAGTAAAATGGGTTTTGGTAAATATTGCCAGGTATAATAAATCATAAAACATTTAACACCGATTTGTCAAATGTCGTTGACATGAGCTAGCACTTAGTGTTATTTTTGCCAGACCAAACGAAATGGCTGATGTGTTAGGAGGGTTTTCAGCCAGTCAGGAAACACACAGTGAGCAAAACATCATGCTAGCTGATATGTTGGCTGTGGAAAATTACCCGACACCACATTATCCCCAAAGTGCTTACAGTCTGCCTAAGGTGCTTGATCAGTAATACAAAACAAGGTGTGAGAAGGTCCTGTCCAAACCAGTTAAGTTTCCATTAAGCCAACCCACCAAAACACCCCTTCTCATCAGATTCCAGCCCATCTCCTTCAGTGGGCTACCATCCTTTAAGAAAGAAACAGCCATCTAGAATGAGTGGCCTAAATCTACTATGTCTGTTTCTTCTCTTTCTATCCTTTGGGATGTTAGCACTTGATCACATGTCTTGGAGGGATTCCTACTTTTTGGGGGGGTCAAGTCCTTTGGTTTTCACTCTTTCAATGTGACTGTTACTTGCCTTTAAAGAGACCACCACCATCCAGTTGATGCCAACGAGCAGTGACAACACTAAATACTGTTTCAATGGCTTTGAAAATATATGTGGAGGAGCTGACAGCCTTATCATTCTCCCTCAGAGCAGCTGGTGGATTTCACTCCCTGACCTGGAGGTCAGCAAGCAGTTGCTTACCTGGCGGTGCCATCAAAACCTATTGCTCCCAAAAATCTAAACTCACTGCCGCTGATTGAGCTTACAACAATCTTATAAGTGTGTATAAATGCCGCCTGGGCATTTCTAGCATAGGGAATCTTTAGGGAGTGGAAAGCAGATGGTGGTTTCAAACTGCAGACCCTCAGAACTCCCCAGCTTGCCGCTTCTTGCTGTTGTTCGGCTGTATTGTGTAGAGTTGGTTCCAATGCACAGAGGCACCACGTACAACGGAGTGAGACACTACTTGGTCCTGCACCATCCTCACAATCGTTCTTAGGTCGGAGTCCATTGTGGCATCCACGGTACCAATCCATCTCGTCCAGGGCCTCTTCTTCTTTTTTTTTTTCTCCTACCTTTCTATGTAAACAATGATTATGTCTTTTTCTGGGACCTGATCTCTTCTGACAATATATCCAAAGGACATGAGACAAAAATTCAACAGTCTTGACTCTCAGGCGCATTCCAACGCGGATTTGTTTGTTCTTTCGGCAATGGTACTTTTGGTATTCTTTATCAACACCATCGTGCAAATGCAACCATTCTTCTTCCGTCTTCCTTAGTCAATGTCCAACTTTCACATGAGCATAAGGAGAATGAAAGCACCAAGGCTTGGCCCAGGCGCACCTTAATCCTCAAAAGAACATCCTTACTTTCTAACACTTCAGAGAGGTCTTATACAGCAGACTTGCCCGATGCATGGCTTCATTTAATCTCTTGACTGCTGCATTCTTGAGTATTGATTGTGAATCCAAACACGATGGAATCCTTGGCAACTTCAATCTTTTCTTCATTTATCAAGATGTTGTCTAACAATTCAGTTGTAAGGATTTTGGGGTTTTTTACACTGAATTGTACTCCATATAGAAAGCTGCGATCCTTGATCTTCATCAGCAAGTGCTTCAACTCCTCTTCCCTTTCAGCAAGCAAGGTTCTTCGTACAAACTAGCTTTTCTGATTATTTGCTAAGGATACAGACTGAATCAGTATGATGAAAGGATACATTCCTAATGTACACCTTTTCTGATTTTTAACCATACATTATCCCTGTGCTCTGCTTCCATAACTGCCTCTTGATTCATTCTTTAAGCTATGTGCAGGTTCCACTTAAACACAAAAAAATGCCCAGAAATTCCCATTGTTCTCAAGGCTATCCATAGTTTGTTATTATCCACACAATTGAATGTATTTGCATAGCCAATGAAACACAAGTAAACATTTTACTAGAATTCTCTGCTTTCGGCCAAGATCCCTCTGTCATCATCAATGATATCCCCTCTTCCACTTGCCCTTCTGAATCCATCCTGAACCTCTGACAGCTCCCTGTCAGTGCTGCCACCATTGTGGGATGATCTTGAGTAAACTCTTACTTTCAATGTGATATCAATGATCTTTTCCTCTAATTTGAGCATTTGGGAGATGTCACTTGCTGCTTAGCCATGTATCACTTGAACCACACTGTGTACCATTGTGGTGTGATTGAATCCATATTCAGAGACTCGACCCTTATACTGACTAATTTTGATAACACCGCCATCCCATCTTCCCCTTTTCTGGTAAGCATGAAGATTCTCACAGGTGCTGTTAGTGTTGGGAGAGCAACCCTCAGTACAAGAGAATGAAACACTGTCCAGTTCTGCTCCATCTTCACAATTGTTTGAGGCCAGGACTGCAGCCAGATGTCAATCTGGCATCGAAAGATTGAAGTTGAAGATTTTTCTCTTTCTCTGCACCTCTATTTTACCAATCATAATACCTTTATCCAGGGATTGGTCTCTCCTGGACTTATTCAAAGTACATGAGGTGATCGGTGCTTGAGAGGTTTGTAACTCTTTCTTAGAAAAAGGTAGGACTTTGCAGGAAAGAAGATAGTTCAATCACTGGAAGTCTACTCCTGTGGCCTACTGCTAAACTGAGCCTCTGCAATAGGAAAGATTTTTTTTTTTAGGAAAGATCTTTACAAGGACATCATAGCGCAGTCTCCGTATTCAAATGCCTCACAAGATCAAAAATAGTGCTGGCATCTTCCTCCTTGCCATAGCCACCTGCTCATCCTCTTAGATCAAGTGGGATTCCAACTATCAATGTCAAAGGCATTGATGCAGTCTTTCACCTCGCATCATGAGTAAATGCAGATTGGTCATTTTGAGGTCAAGCACTATGATCCAGAACACAATGATAGGGTCTTGAAGCCTGATGGTGGAGACTTGAATTTTAAGAAGCCAGGTGTTATTGTAAAGTTCATCTTGGAATGCCACAATCAGGAAAGCAAGAAAAAAATGTATCCTCCTACACGGGAAAATGGAGCTTAAATTTTTGAATAGCTGTAGTGGGTTCTGATCTTATTTTTCCTATTAGAATTCACAGCTTTTTAAGAGACATCAAATCTTTTTTTTTTTTTTTTGAGATTTTCTCCAGTGATGACAGAAGGTCAGTATCTGGTTGGTGGAGATTAGCTAAACCCAAGAGCTTAAGGCTATTTTACTGTATTTAACTGTGTTACTTTCTGGGGCAAAAAGACACCAGAGCTCTAAAAATAAGGAAGAGACACAGAACATATAATGGTTGAATAAGCGGTTCTAGAATCCAAGCCAAAGGAAGTCCATTTCCCAAGGGAGTATTAGTCCTCCATATCAAACACGTGCTCCAGCCCCACCGGGGTTTGAGTCTGCTCTAGTCTTCATTTGTTTTCCTCTCGTGAGAAATATGGAAAGGACTAGACTTCTAGCCCCGCCATACGATCGCTTTCTTTCCAGAGTAACAGATTTCAATAGGAAACCGAAGACCAAGCTTTGGTGAGATCATAGCCACTCTCTTTCTCATGGTCTAATCTTGAGAACCAATTGTAGTGTGATCCCATGGGAAAACTGATGCTGCAGAAGAAACCTCTGGTGCCTAGGCTTCGATTCCTTGGCCCACCCTGGGGCTCTGGTGAATGTTTTTGAGTCACCTGGCACTGCCAGCACCCACCTTGAGTGTGTCTGCTTTCTGTACACATGCTAACCCCTGGGGATTTCAGTGCCAAAGAAGACAGGTTTGATACAGGAGCAGAAAAACATCTGAAACTGAAGAGGAGTTAATGACTCCAGAGAATAATCTGGCTTCCCATCTGTTTTACAAACCATTCTGTCTACTTCCTGGAAGTTATAACCAGAATCAAACTCTTCCTCTTGCCCTGTATCACTCCCCTTATTACCTGGCTTCATAAAATTCCTGTCCAAATAAAAGACCTGCACCCAACTATTGACCTCGGGCTCTGCTTTTAGAAATCAGACTAATACCCACACGCATCAGAAACTCTTCCTTTCCCCTTCCCCAGTTTATGAACACACAGATTCACATATCCACACTCCTGTGCATCCAAGAAACCTCTATTTTTTCATGAAGTCCTCACAAAGAAGGACTTCCTCCAGATCAAACCCAAATCGCTGCCTTTGAGTCGATGCTAACTCAGAGTGACCTGATAGGGCAGTATTAGTAAACTATGAATAAAGCCCTTTCAAAGAAACTACAAAACATCGTCTTCCTCCCTTGAAGGATCAGTTGCACTGGGACTTGCATTCCTTTGAGAAAACTAGGACGTTTCTGTGCGGCGCAAATGATCGACACACTTGGCTGTTAACAACAATAACAACAAAAGCTGAGGTCTACCCAGAAGTGCCCCAATCAGTCTTATGACTGACTGTCTTCATAAATTTCAAAAGGAAATTTCATAAAATTAGGCATGTTCTTGAAAATAATTTTGAAGAGAATTCGATTGAAGATGAAAATACTCCCCCCAGGGAAACATTTCCAATCTCTCACACACAAACCAGCACAAGGCACAGGGGGAAGACACTAAAATTACTGCGCTTAAAATCAGAAAGAAAAAATTCAGATTTCTGTAACCTCAATTAATATCAAGTTTACTATTACTTCTTGGCACTAACCAAAGCTATTTTAACAAGAGAAAGACATAAATGTACAAAAATCGGGGACTAAGCCTAGGTAGCATGACAGATTATGTAGTAGGCTGCTAACTGCAAGGTCTGACGCAGTTGCTCAATGAGAGAAAGACATGGCTTTCTATTCTCATAAAAATTTGACAGTCTCAGGAAACCCACAGGAACAGCTTTTCACTGTCTCACTGGGTCTCAATACGTTAGAATCAAGCCAGTGAGTTTGAGTTTTGATGGAATAAAATGATACATTGACTTATGCCTGCGTGCAAAAATAATAGATAATGAATGGGCCACACAGACAAACAGGTGATAATAAAGATATAACTTCAATTTTGGTAGCCACCAGAGAAAAAGACACAGGGAAACACAACACAAAATACACAAGTTCCCTGGGTGAATAAATACCTGAAATAGATGGAAGGAATAGAAAAAAAGACTTGAATAAATGGCAAGTCGGGCTTTGTTCTTAGACTAAAAAATTCAACCTCCTAAAATTGCCACTAATGAGAAGTTAACTTATGAATACAGCATAAGCCAAATAAAAATAACTACACATTTTTTTCCTGAAACAAGGCAAGCTAATTCTAAAGTTCATGAAGAGAAATAAATAAGCAACATAGATGACTGACACTCCCCTCCAAAAAAAAAATCCTCTTTGAAAGAAAATTGATGATATCCCTACTGGTGTAAACAGTTCTTTGTGATTGGTTTGCTTACTGAAAGTTTGAAGGGTCAAGTTCACCCAGAGGTTCCTCAAAAGAAAGTCTGGCCATGTTGCTTTTAAAAAGCGATGAAAAGCCCAATGAAAAAGTCCTGGTCTGAAACTATGTTATACAGGGTTCTCTAGAGAAACAAAACCAGAACACTAATAATTCTCTCTCTATGTATATATTTATATAAATAGAAGGATAGCTAACCTAAGAAGTAAACAGCTAAAAAATAAAATAAAGAAATAAACAGCTAACTAATTTATAAAACAGTACAAATGGCTCGGTGCAACTCACTTGCGTGAGACATCTAGTACACTGGCAGTTCTTCGAGTCTTGAGGGTCGCTGGGTATGTCCTCTGTAGAGCAGTTCAGGCTATCCAGCCACAGGCAACGAACTGCAAGGCAAGATACCAAGCTTCAGCCAAATGACAGGGTCCGACAGTTCCCAGCTCAAGAGATGTACATTCCAGGAGCGTGGCGAAGCAGGGCTTGAAGGAACCTCAGCTCACAGCAACACAGTCCACGGATTAAGTGTCCCACAGGTAGTGTAGCTTGGAGATCAAGGCACAGGACGAGCAAGGCAGCCAGCTGGTCTGAAGATCCAAGAGCAAGAGAGTAGGGGCAGGGATCGCCAAGCAATTTATAGCTCCGCCCTTCAATTGATCTCACATGTGTTCATTGGCCATGTTGGCACAACAAACCTACCATTCTTCTTTGGCCATGTTGACACAACAAGCCTACCTATCTCTCACACACACACACACACACACACACACACACACACACACACGAGGTTGCCATGAGTCAGAATCAACATCATAGCAACTGGTTTGGATATTTTAAAAAATTAGAGTAATGATACATTAATATAGAGAGAAATAAGCACTATTCTAATTAATTTTACATTACTATAGGCTCAATTATCCAAACAATATGGTACTGGCACTCGAATACAGAAATATATGATTTTCCCAGAAGAGAAAACAAAACTTTAAACACAAATATATGGCACAACTTAGTTTTGACTAAAATGGTATTTCGAATATCTAGGGAAAAAATAATTATTCAGTAAAGGGTAAAGGAGTTAAGGGGTAGCCATCTTCAAGACAAACAACAAAACAAAACTCATGCTATCTCCCTTTGCTGAATAGATTTCCAGGGGGAAAAAATCAAAGATATAACTATAGAAATTAAAACCACAAAAGTTCTATCAAATATCTTCCAATATTTGACTGGGAACAGTCTTTCCAACTATGACATGAAATCCCAAAACTATGGACAACTAAATTGACAGATTTGTCTACCTGAAAAAAATTTATAAATTACAAAGCAAACACTATCATAGACAGAATTTTTTAAGACATATTAGGGAAAGTTTGAGCACTTTATATCACAAATGAAGAAATAACATCCAAACTATGTAAATAAATACTAAAAATCAAGAATAAGAAATAAAGTTCAGCATCACAGTAGGAAAATCAGTAGACTAGTCATCACAGAATAAAAGACAATTTGTCTTTGAACATAAAGATATTTAAGTCCTCCCACAGCAACAATGGCAATAAAAATTGTAAACAATAAAACTATAACCTGGGAAACCACATTTTACATATCAATCAGGTTGTCCATTTTTTTTCTTTTTCTTTTTTCTGCATCACTGCCCTGGGGGGAGTAGGAGAGTTGCTCCTGGAGAGTTGCTGCTGGATTTGAACCATCAATCCTGTGGCCACTGTCCCACACACAACCACTATGCCACCAGGGCTCAGCAGGTTGTACATTTTTTAAAGCTTGATAAAATACTTTATTGGTAAAAATGTAGGAAACAGGGCTGAGCTCCAGTGGTGTAGTGGTGTAGTGGGACTGTGGCCCATTGGGTTGGCAGTCCAAATCCAGCAGCAGCTCTTCAGGAGCAAGGCTGGGCCTCCCACTCCCACCAGAGGGCACTGATGCCCCCCCTCCAAAATATGTGGGAAACAAAGTCATACCTTGTTGGAGGGGCTGTAAACTGGTGCAACCTCTATAGCATGCAATTTATCAACATGTTACTGTTAGACATGTACAGTCTTTGGCCTTGTAATTTCATTTTCTTGAATTTAGTCTAAGAAATAAGTACACACACACAAGGGTTGCTATGTAATTTTGTAGAATGCAGCTAGTAGTAAGCGTGGGAACAAATGTCAAGCAATAGGAAAGACTAATGTATTTTAACCTACTTGAAAAACTGGTATTATTTCAATATGTGGAGAGTTATATGAGAAAGTCAATGAATAATGGTCTAAAAATTGCGTGTACTCTAAACCGCTTTTGAAATTTAAATCATGTGACCATGCTAACTAAAAGCACACAGGAGTTGGAGGTGGTGGTGGTATGTGAAGGGTCACCCAGGCAGCTCCAACTCACAGAGACCCAATGTATAATAGAATGAAATACTACACAGTCCTACACCATTCTCACAATTGTTCAATCTGAGGCCCTTGTTGTAGCCACTGTATCAATCATTCTCATCCAGCAGCTCCCTTTGTTTCATGGACTCTCATCTTTGCACGATGCCCTTCCCCAGGCACTGGTCTCTCCTGGACATTTGTCTAAAAGTCTTGACATCCTTACTCCTAAGGAATATTCTGCCTGTTCTTGAAAGATAAACTTCTATGTTTGTGTGATAGTCTGTAGTGCTTAGAATATTCTTCACCAATACCAAAATGCAAATGCATCAATTTTCTCTGGGCTTCCTTATTCATATTTGTGTGTGTACAGATAGATAGCTATAGATATATAAAATACACATGAATACAAATCAAATACACACATATGCATATGTACTGGATCTATGTAATATATATGACTAGATACATAAATAGCACATGTTAATACTAAATATCTCTAAGTGATGTGATTACTGGCCATTTCACTCTTGTAGATTTTATATAATTACTTGACATTGTAACCCCGAAATTGTAAATCTCTTATTTAAAAGACTGGAGTATCTTAGTACATTGAAAGAAGTATCCACAATGAGAATCAAAAGATCGAGATCTGCCCCCAGATCCAACCCTCGTCATCTGGGGGCCATCTGTCCTATCCCGCTCAGGTGATTGGATGTTACCCCTAGGTTGTCCAGTGGGTTCCCGCTCACAGCACCCCTCTAGAACAGTGGTTCTCCACCTTTCTCAAGCTGCCACCCTTTCACACAGCTCCTCATGTTGTGTGACCCCCAACCATAAAATGACTCGTTGCTACTTCATCACTGTACTTTTGCTACTGTTAGGTATCATCGTGTAAATATCTGACAGGCAGGATGTATTTCCATTGTTACAAATGGAACATCATGAAAACATAGTGATTCATCACAGAAACAATATGTAATTCTATATTGTGAACCATTTATTTCTATAACAAGTAAATGAAAAGTCATGAAGCATGGTGTAGCATGGATAACAGTCTTCACATCGGGTACTTATATGTGGGCATACCTGATGTGGGCACAGAAAGAGGAGCTCTGTCTCAGTTCCTAAGACCATTGGAAATATGTGTTTTCCAATGGTCTTAGGCACTCCTTGTGAAAGCGTCATTAGATCCCCAGTGGGATCTTGACCCACAAGTTGAGAACCCCTGCTATAGAATGAAATGCTGCCAATCCTCCGCCATTCTCACAATAGCTGCTGTGTTTGGGTCCTTGATTGCAGCCACTGGGATCACGATGCAGGGAGAGGAGGGGACAGTGAATGGGAGGGCGAGGGGGACAAAGTCTCAGGGAAGCGGAGGACTATTGTGTGCTTCATAGGGGCTAAACTGTGCCCTGAGAACCATGGTATTTTCAGTCAACATCTAGGCATGTGAAAGTTGGCCACTGTGTAAGGAAGTCTACAGAACAATTAATGCACTTGAACTATGATGTGGGTGAAGAATACGCAAAGTGCCATGGTTGGACAAAAAAACAACAGATCTGTCTTAGTTCAGTCGGATTCTCCTTAGAAAGGAATAAGGCCAGACTTCATCTCTCATACAGTGGACATGTTCTCAGGAAAGACCAGTCTCTGGAAAAGGACACCATCATGGGTACAGCATTAGCAAAAAAGATAAAAAAGACCCTTACCTAGGTGAATTGAACCAGGGGCCACAGCAATGGGTTCAGACTTTAAAATTATGAGAATGACACAAAAAGAGTCAGTGTTTCGTTCTGTTCATTGAGTCTCTGTGAGTCATTCCTACAGACCCAACTGCACTAATAACAGCAACAACCACTTCTGCTCCCTCCAGTCCAGCAGGACCACAGGTGTCTTTGTTATATAACCTGGTTGCATTCTAAAAACACTGTTTCTGGCCCATTTACTTCATTGTCCATGCTAGAGAAATTTGAATGGACGCAATGCCCTCTCCCCTTGGAGAGCCTCTTCTCCCTGCCTCCCCACACCCCACACCCCACCAGGAGCACCCACATATACAGACTTATTTCAATTTTCCAAAATTATGTGTGGGATTACCAGAGAAGATGCTGCAATTGTGAAATAATAATAGTCACATCAGTAGGAATGTCGAATTGGAGCGCAACCCTGCTTGTAAAGCAATTTATTGTTTCAACAAAAACAACTCCAAAAGAGAAAAATAAATAAATAAATTCTGAAAAGGTGTCCAAGAAGCTCTGTTTTTGAGGTCTTGGCATAATGCTGTCAAAAGATGTTCCTTCTAAATATCTGAAGCAGCAAACCAGACGTGGAGAAGCAATTGGATTCTACTTGCCTTGGCCATCTCCCGACTCCCTCTCTCTCCTTCTCTCCTTTTCTCAGGCACCAGGATCTTCCAAAAGGATGACCACAGAAAACCTGGCCATCATATGTGCTCAAAGAAATCATTCACATGTTCACAGACCTGCATCTGCCCATCTGCTTCACCACCTTGTGGAGTGTCTTTCAATAGGTTGAAGGATGTTAGAAAATTCTACAAACTGCTGAGGCCCATTTGGTTTAGTTTTCCTTAATTCTATGCCATATCAAGCCTTTTAAGAGATGTCTGGGTCTCTTAAGTCACTACAAAGATAAAAGTCTGCAAAGTGTTGCTTTCTACCTTGAGGAGATAATTTAGTGGCACACTGGTACAAGAAGAGCCATGATGACCCTGCCAGGTAAGCACTGGACTGCTAAGCACAAAGTTGGTGGTTCAAACCCACTAGACAGTCTATGAGAGAAAGAAGAGACTGTTCTTGTAAAGGTTCACAGCCTCAGAAATCCTGGATAGTGTTTCTAGTCATCAAAATCAACTTGATGGCAATGGGTTGAGATTGGGGAGGTGGTGATTTCATGGTAGAATTCTCACCTACCGCACTGGAAGCAAACCCAGGCACAATTCCCAGCCAATATATCTCATGGACAACCAACCACCACAGGGCTGGCAATGAAGACTTACTCTGATGTTTTGAACACATTCTGGGGGCATGGTGGTTATGCATTGGTCTTTGATCTTCATGGTCGATGGTTCAAAAACCCCTGTGGCTCTGTGAGAGAAAGACTGTGCTTTCTACTCCCATAAGCAGTTATAGTATCAGAAACACACAGAGGGTTGCAGTGACTCACCATCAACTCCATGGCAGTGAGTTTGGTTTAGTTTTTTTTGGCTTTTTGGTTTTCCAGACAAGAAAGAAGGGCCTGACCATCTACTTCCAAAAACAATCCAAAGAAAGTCTCTACGGACCACAAAAGCCCATCTGCAACTGATCTCAGGGATGGCTCAGGACCAGGAAATATCTCCTTCCATTGTCCATGAGCTTGGACCAATTCAGTGGAAGCTCACAACAGGACAATGGGTACTAATCCTAATTTCAACACTAGCCATGCAGTCCTATTTGCCTCTCTTTTTTTAATCTCACAGAAGTACTGTGGGGAGTGAATGGAATTACCCCTAAAAAGACATCAGCGCAACGCCTAAATGAGAAACAAACCCTGTCACCTTTAAGGACATAAGGCTCATGGAGGTGCTCGAGAACGTAATAGAACTGCCCCCATTGGATTTCCAAGACTCACGCAGCAGCCTGCCACATCTTTTCCCCACGTACAAGGTGCCAGGTTAAAATGACCACGGTTTTGTTTAGCATCTTAAAACTTAAGTAACCATGTGCGCCCCGGGTTCTTTGGAGCACAGAGCTTAGCACATAATAAGGAGTCAAGCAATGTTAGCTGCTAAGTTCATTGTTAATGGTACCACAGCAGAAAGTTTCTAATTGGCCCTCAAACACTTTGAGAGAGTTCAAGTTCTTCCTAACCACTTACTACCATTGAGACGCTTGGGTGCTATGGAGAATCTTAACTCTCTAGATAACCAGTCGTGGGTAGCTTCTTGTTGTCTCAAGTCTTCAGAGTCTGCCTCTCAGTGTGTACTGTCAACAAGTGCTTCAAAAGAATGCAGGCAAGCAAGCCAACGACCATGTATTCCATCTTACAGGGAAGAATGCTGACGGGCTGGTATGCTGCATTTGATTTTTATTAGACTAACTCTTCTCTTACTGCATTCCAGCGCAGCTCTGAACTTCAGCAGATGGGTGGGCAGTTCAGGGGTGCCACGGAACATGCTGCTTTGTGTTGGTGTCTTAGCACTTCAGACAGATGAAAAGGATAGTTCTGAAACTGGCCCATCTCGTAGACTGTGCCTTCAACAGAACATATTTCATTTTTTCCATTAGTACTACCAAATGACCTGTTGGTAAATGTTTTAGGGAACAGATCATAGCCAGAAGAAAACTAAAGCATACTTGGGTTTATGGAGATACCTAATTTTCCATCACTGAGAGATGGTCTTCTTTATCTCCCTGTATGTTATTCATCAAGGCATCTTGACACTATTTACTGGAATGTAATGGCACTGTTTACCAGAACACTAGTTTAATCTGCTACTCATTGTTTTCATCAGTTAAATAAAACTGACCTTTCATCTTTAGCATTTTGCTTCCAACACAATTCTGCCAAGATCACTAATGATCTCTGTTCCTCAGACAGCTGCAAGACATTCTGCATGAGCTAAGGAATGGTAGGATCACCACCCCATTCAGAGATAGAAGGGCTCCGTCTTCCAAGCCACGTTAGCAGGTTGGCATTCAAGTAAAGCCAGTGTGATCCAAGAAAAAGGCAGAGGGAAGGTAAGAAGCTCGAAAAGGAGAATCCTTCAGCCTGATGTGGAATTCTGAAATCAAAACCATTCATCCTTTAGGACTGCATCCACAAAGCTCAGAGTCAAGGGGGGCACTATCAATGGGCTGATAAGATAGCGAATAATCAATGGAAACAATCAAATTTTGCAGTGTTCCTTACGAAAAAATTGATTTCCATCTTCCACAGTAGAGCCTGATTTACCCTAATTTGTTTTCTTCGATCATTATAACTCATTAGTTCAAGATCTTTAAAATCTCCCTCTCCTATCAATTAATGCTGGCAATTCACATAATCATATTTCAGTGCTCACATTGATAAGGTTGCCTAGGTGACCTTAAAACTCAGAGAGGAGAGGTTGGTGATTTTCAATCTAGATCTAACACCAAAATACATCATTAGCCATCACAACCGAGTTCGGCCAATTGTAGAGGTAAACAAGGATTTTGTTTAAACAAGGAGGGCCTCAAATCTAGAGTAATGAGCCTGGTGCTCTGGCTCACTCATTCCTGCAGGGATACTATCCTGATTTTCCTTTGCGAAGCCATCTCATCCAACTTCAGTTCATGTATTTTCACTTGTACTCCAAGCCAGAATATTAACTGCAGTAAAAAAAGAAAGGAAAACTAGAAAGCTGGATATTCAGTAGGGGAAGAGTTAGAGAAAGTATAGGATCATCCATAACAAAATAATCTTCACAATTAGAAAGAATGTTGGAGGTAGGTCTACTAGCAAGAACCATCTCTCCAATTACTTGGATTATGAAATGAAAAAGCAAACTGCAAAATAATATATGTAGTTTGATTTCATGCAGGCCCATGAAACATGTCAGGGTTTATATTTACCCTCCACTAGATTCTGACTAGATCGCTCCATAAGGTTCCGAAGACTGCAAATATTTATTAGAACAGACAGCCTCATCTGTCTCCCAAGTCACAGCTGCTGGGCTTAAAACTGCTGGCCTTTAGTTTATTATCACCCACTGCAGGGCCAGGCCTCCTTTGACATGGATGATATGCATCCATGCATGGAATCTAGATTCACACCAATCATCTCAAGAAATGCACACACTTCTGAAAAATAAGAGTTTCGTCCAAAGAGAGTCAAAAGATTAAAGGAGGGAAGAAGGGAGACATTCACATGAATTCTCTTGCTCCATAGTATTTTAAAGGGCTCCAGGTGATGCAAGTCTCAGGCAATCAGCTGTTAACTGCAATGTTGAGAATTTGACTCCACCCAGCATCAGATTTTTTGCAGAAGAAAGACATGGCGACCTTCTCTCATAAAGACAATAGTACAGAAAACCGTATGAGATGTGGGCACTGCTATGAGTCAAAGTCAACTTGATGGCACTGACTGTTGGGATGAGGTGCCATGGAGTCAATGTTCATTCGAATGACCCTATGGACAATAGACCCCAATATTGCCCAGTGCCCTGGTTTCCTCAACATCATGAGTCATTGCTGCAGTCCATCTCCTTCAGGGTCATCCTCTTTTTTGCTGACACTCTTCCTTTACTAAGCATGATCATTATCCAAAGTATGTGAGACAACATCCTGCCATGATCACGTCTGAGAAGCAGCTTGGCTAAATCTCGTCCTAAACAAATGTGTCCATTTTTTTGACGGTCCATAGTATATTCAGTACACTTTGCCAACACCATAATCCAAAGGCATCAGTTCTTTAGTTTTCGTTATTGCTGTCCAGCTCTCACATGGATGGGAGGAGATTAAAAATATCATGGCTTGGGGCAGGCACACATTAATCATCAAAGTGAAATTCTTCAACAGGTCTTTTTTTTTTAATGGCCAATTTGTGCCATGCAACAGGTCATTTGATATCTTAACTGCTGTAACCGTGAGTGCTGATTGGGGATCCAAGTAAAATGAATTCCTTAACAACATCAATATTTTCTTCATGCACCATCATGGCACGTTATTTTTAACGACCACACACTATTTGAATTTTTATCACAAGCATTTGGTTTTTGTTGCGGTGGTTGTTGGTAGGGGTCCTTGAGTTGGCCCTAAGCCATAGCCACCCTGTGCACGGCAGAAAGAAACCCTGCCCAGCCTTGCACCATCCTCACAAATGTTATGTTCGAATCTGCTGGTGCAGCCGCAGTGTCAATCCATCACAGTGAGGCCTTGCTCTTTTCTCCGCCCCTTCACTTTGCCAAGCATGCAAAGTGTGCTTGCATGCTGTCCTTCTCCAGGGACTCACAAGATGTTCGATGTATGTGAGAAGACATCTTACCATACTTACCTCTAAGGAGCACGCGGGCGCTGTTTCTTCCAGACAGATTGATTTGTCCTTTGAGCTACTTTCAATACCATTTAGCAGCAGCACCATTCAAGGTAAAAACAGAAAGTAAGCCGTTATGAGCTTAGAGCAAAAGCCATGCCTATGATGAGAATGTGGAACCCACAATCAGCTTTAATCCTTGATTATTATAAAAGTAAATCTTCTGCACATACTTCATTCTATCATACAATAACATAATATCTCTCTCAAACAATTCAGATGAAACTCATATCCCCTTTGCTGTAATCTCTATCCCCTAGCCCAAGTAATGACTCTTGCTGGCATAAGATATACCCTTCCAGATTTATAAGCATATATATGAATATTAGAAGTAAGCTTGTCTTGAAACTCCTTACATGGTTGTCAAATACCTGCCTCTGGGTCCTGAAACTCAGGTAGCCTGCAAAAGTCTCTGCAAGTGGTCCCCATGGGTTTTGTAGCCTCTCTCACCTGAAAGAAATAACACTAAGTTTTCCACTCCATGGGCTTTATTTATTTTTTTATAATGAGTTGGGTACAAAGGATTTGCATATGGCTGCTAACAGAAAGTTTGATACTTCAAACTCACCCAGCAATTCCCTGGGGAAGAAAGGCCTGGTGATCTGCTTCCATGGAGATGACAGCACCGAAAACCCTGTGGGGCAATTTTCCTCCCCAATATAGGGAATCACCCTGAATTGGAATAGACGTCTGACAGCAGATTTGGGTTCTGCTTTTGAGTTGGGTGAAAGACTGAGTGGGGCCATAGACCTGCTGAGTCCCTGATAGGTGTTCCAGCACCTAACTTTAGAATGCAAGGACAATCACTATGACTTTAGCCAAAATTTTTTAATAAATTATATTTATTTGAGTCTCATAGCCACATTTTAAGCTAATTAATTTTACTATGCTTCACTTATATTTAGCAACTTTTAAAAACTATCCTTTTAATTTTTATGCTATCACTTATTTTTCTTAGATCTTGAACATTAAAAATAATTGTCTTAGAAAGGATTCCTTTCCACTACACCAATTTTGTATTTCTTCTTGTCCTAGTGCATTGGATGAGATCCCTTGTAAAAATTTAGAATCTCAATGATAGTGGGTAACGTTATCATTTTTCTAATTTAAATAATAGTGAATATAATGTTTCATCATTAAATATGATGTGGGCCCTATAGTTCTGTCACATGCTCTTTATAATAAGATGTTTGCCTATCCTATTTCTAGCTAACTAAAAATTCTATCTATCATTGTGTGAGGTCATGCTGACCAGAGAGACAAACTCATTGACACTTTTACATGTATAAGAAAGAGCTTTATATCAAGGAGGAATTGAATATCAAGGAAACATCCCAGTCCAATCCACAAGTCTGACACTATTCCACGAAACCCTCTTCAGATTCAAACATCTTCATGCAATTGATGGAGAATGCAGTAATTAAAAAACATTCTTTTTGTGTATTAATTAATTCATTAATACGTCTACCTCTTTTTTGTTTTTTTATTAAATCATTTTATTGGAAGCTCATACAACTCATCACGATCAATACATATGTCAATTATATGCAGACTATATTTGCATATTTGTTGCCATCATCATTCTCAAGACATCCTCCTTCTACCTAGGCCCCAGTATGGGCTCTTTATATCTCCCCTCCCTCTCCATACCCCTCCCCCATGAACCGTTAATAATTTACAAATTATTTTGTCATATCATTAGCTTATATCTTTTAAATGTTTTCTTTCAACTTTGCTTTCTAGTATTTTTCATAGTTTTTTTTAGTTGAAAGATCTTCTCTTTTCAGCCACTACTATCTTAAAATGTTTAGATTTATAAATTAGGTTTTTTTCCCCTAAAACCACTTTTGCTTTATTTCAACCTTTACTATGCTGTATTCTAATTTATAAGTTCTAAAATACTTAGCATTTCTATTTTTCTTTACTTTACATGCTAGTTTATTAGGGTTTCTGTGACAAACTAGGTGGCTGAACACATCAGAAAATTTATTCTTTCATAGTCCTTGAAACCAAGGTGCCAGAAGGGTTCATTCTTCTGCATTTCTATGTTTCTAGTGGTTGTCAACAATCTTTCCTATTCCTTAACGTCAGATGAACTCTGGTTCCATTTTCTCTTGATGTTCACCCTTTTGTGTGTCCGTGTATGTGGCAATTATATAATTTCATTTAAACTTGAAGATATAATACAAGTGCAGGGGTGGAGTCTAGCCTACAGGTCAATCAGGTCACAGTCTGATGGTGACTCCTTGTGGGCCTTCTCATAAGGAGGGTCCTGGGAACCTCCCCATTTTCTCTCTCTCTCTCTCTCTCTCTCTCTCTGCCTTCACTTTCCTATTGGTGGGCCACTCTGTGACCTGTTAGTGCCCTGCGATGCTTCCCCTGTCATTGGATCCACAAAACTTTGCACTTACCAGACTGTGATCTTCCTGCATTCTGCATCTTTGTATGTGGCTGTATGAGTCTGAGGAGGGACTTGTGGACTAGTATAGGACATATGAATTTGATCCAGACTGGGCTGGGATGTTTGTTATATAATAATTTCTTGATTATAAAGCTGTCTCTTTCACATTCATGAGTCTAGTCAACCCAGGCTAACACAGTATATGTGTACAAATTTCCCTCTACTTTTAAGAACATCATGCATATAGGATTTAGGGCCACCCTAATCCAATGTGACCTCATTTTAATCTGATGGCATCTACAAAAACTCGATTTCTAAACATGGTCATTTGCACAGGTACCAGGTACAAAGGGAGCTTGATGGTATGCTCAATATTTAGTCCATATACTCTATAACACAAAATATATTTAGAGTTAATTTGAAATATCAAAGTGCATAGTTTTTGTTTTCTTTTTTGCATCTATTCTGCATGAGGGAGAAAGGCGAGGTTCTCTATCCCTGTAAAGATTTACAGTTGTGGAAGCCTCAATGGGCAGTTCTTCCCTGTTCTATAAGCTCCCTAGTGTGGGAATAGACTCAATGGCAGTGACTTTGGTTTGGAGTTTATTTTGCATAAAATTTTATCTTAATTAAAGTAAATGTACCTGACATATGTTCTACTTTAAGAATCAATTGGCTGTCTTTTATGTCTTAATATTTCATCCAAGTGTTTTGTGTGTGAATTTTCAAAATGTATTTTAAGACTGGACTCAGCTATTGTCTTTACTGAGTATATTAATATAGATTCTAAATATAGATGAGAGATACACATCTAGATAGACATATAGACATCAAGACTTAGATACATACCTACATATACGTACACATGGATACATACATAGATACATTGATAGATTGATGTAGAATCAGGATTATCCATTGGCTTATTCAAATTCTACATATAATTAATTCTATCAAAAATTTGTTAAAGTTATATTAATGTTGCTAAATATATGTATCAGTTAAACTTCATAAGGTTTTATCCATTTCTCTTTGTACAGTTCTAGCAGATGTGACTTCGTATTTTTCAAAATGATGTATTAAATGCAGAAAAGATTATGGCTTTTACTCTGGTGGATTTCCACTATCACCAGTACTTTAGATTCTGCTTAATTTTTAAACTTGTGTTTCTTAGCTCCTCATATCTACCTATTTTTCATTGTTGCTTTTGTGTCCTGTACTTTTCTTTGGGATTTTCCTTTTCTTTTTTGGTGTACATATCCCATTAATATTATTAGAGGAAGATTGTAGGTAATAAAAATCTTAAATAATTTAATGTCTCAAATATCCTAATGTTCTCCTCATGGTTAAATAAATGATCATTTGAATAGATATGGAATTCTATGGTCAAATTTTTCTTTAGTTTTTAAGGCTTTCCCAACCAATCCCTCACCCCAACTTTTTTTTTTTATCATTGTACTAGGGACTCTGACAGTTCTTATCACAATCCACACATCCATCCACTGTATGTCAAGCACATTTGTACATACGTTGTCATCATCATTTTCAAAACATTTTCTTTCTACTTGAGTCCTAGGTATCAACTTCCCCCCCCCTTCCTCTCCTACCCTCCCTCTCTCTTGACCCCTTGATAATTTATAAAAAATGTTCATACAAGCAATGTATGAGGGCTTCCAGCTCTGTGAACCTCCTCCATATTTGTTATTTTCTGTGTTCTTGAACTTTGTTATCAACTCGGGATGAGGTAGGGTCTTTTTGTTTTGATTTGCATCTCTTGGATGGACATCTCTTCATCTGTTTGTTGCCAACATGAATGTCAATAAAACTGTTCATATCCTCTGCCCATTTTTCCATTGTGCTATTCTTCTGTTTCCTGTTGAAATGTTAAAATTTCTATATATTTTACAGAGTAGTCATTAGCTGCTTAGTAAAATGAATTGAGAGTCCGCTGGCCTTTTCTATGTGCTGGAATAGCATGAACATTAGTGGTGTTCACTAGCTTCTGACTGGCTAAATTCCTTAGTGAAGCCATTTGACCCTAGACTATTTTGTTAGCATTTTTTAAATAACCAGCTTATTTGTTGTTGTTATGCATCTGTTCAGTTTGTTTACTTCAGTTTGTATTAGCAGATTTTTTCTAGAGATTTGTCCTTTTCTTCTTGGTTTTAGATTTTGTTAGAGTACAGTTCTCCTCCATAGTATAGTATTATCATCATCTTTATTTCAGTTGATTGACTTGTGATGTCAACCATTTTGTTTATTTTTTGTGATATTTGCATCTTCTCCATCTTCTCCTTTCCTAGGTTTACCAGTGATTTGTCAATTTTATTCATCCTTTCAAAGAACCAATTTCTTGTCTTGTTGATTTGCTCTATTGCTTTTTTATTTTCCAATTCATTTACTTCTGCGCTAATCCTTTATTCTTCTTCTGTTACTAGAAATTTTCTTTTTACTGCTCTTGTAATTGTTGAAGGCATTGCATTAATGTGTTGGTGTAGATTCTTTCTATTTTTTGGGGTGTTTTTATTAATTATTATAAATTGCCCTCTGAGTGCTGCTTTAGCTGTCTTTCAAAGAAGTTGGTGTGCTACATTTTCATTCTCATTTATTTTCAGGAATTTTTTAATTCTTTATTTCATCAGTCACCCAATAACTTTTAAGCATGGTGTTGTTCAATTTCCATATCCTTGAATTTTTCTTGATCTTCCTAATGTTGATTTCCAACTTGATAGCATTGTGATTGGAGAAGATAACTTGTAATATCTTGATGTTTTTTAATTTATTAAAGCTTGTTTTGTGGCCTAACAGATGAACTATTCTGGGAAATGTCCCACATCCACTGGAAATAAATGCATATTGTGTGTTGCTGAATAGTGTACTATATGTAACAGATTGGGTTCATTAATTGTGTGATTTAGTTCTACTATGGCTTTCCTGAGTTTATTTCTCCCATCCAAGTACTAACCAGGCCTGACCTGTGAGTTTATTTCTAATTGTTCTTTACTTCCTCAAAAGTGAAGTATTGGTATGTCCTAATATGATTGAAGTGCTCTTATTGCTCTAACCAAATTTAAATTATTTAATTTAATGTATTTAAAGGCTTTTTATTGAGTGCTTAGATATGTATTATGTCTTCTTGTTTAATTGTCCCTGTAACCATTATATAGTGTTTTTTTTTCTCATGGTGGGCTTTGTTTTGAATACTATTTTATCAGAGATCAATATTACCACTCCTATTTTGCTACAGTACTTAGCTTGTTTCTTTCTACATTTTTTTCTATTTCTATTATCTTAGTATTAACCTTCTGGATTTCTATTTGCTTTTTCTGTATGGTTTTCTCATTTTTCATTTATGCTGTCAGATTTTTCTTGTGTTAGTTTCCTAAATTCTTCTATAGATTTGGGGGGGGAGCTTCAGTTTTGTTTTTGTGTTTTTACCTTGATTTTCTCACTCTTTTTCTCCATCCACTGAAAATACCTAAGAATAATTCTTCTGAACTCTTTTTTTATGATAATCCCAGTACCTTATCTTCCTCAGGAACATCTTTTAATTTCATCTATTGGTCACTTGTTTGCAACTGTTTTGTTTCTTCATGTGAGCTATTACTGCTATTTTAAAAGCAGCAGTGCAGTGGAGTCCACATATTTGTGCTCTTTAAAGTCCTGAACTACATCATTCTGGCTTCAGGCTATTTTAAAACCAACAGAGGAGTGTTCGCAGTTTGGAGTCCCCCATTTTCAAGCTCTGCAATAGCAGTAATGGCAGTGGCACCTCCCCAACTCAGTGCTAAGGGACGCTGTCAGTACTCTGGGCCTACTGTGCTGGTCTAGGATTCTGTTGTCTCTGAGACATCTGTGTGTGTGTGTGCGTGTGTTCATTTTATGGCAAAGTTCTGGAGTAAGTGACAGTCCTTGTCCACTGCATGTAAAGGTTGGAGGTGGCTGAGGCTTATGTGGACAGTTATTTCCATCAGCTAGGGCAATCAAGTTTACTTTAAATGAAAAATCTACAAAAGTAAAAGCAAGCAAGCAGATGGGCCAGAGGAAAGCAAAACCCTAAAGAAACTAAGTAAAAATTTTAAAAGAAGGCTGAGCCCCGGTGGCGTAGTGGTTGTGCGTGGGACTGTAGCCCACTGGGATGGAGGTTCAATTCCAGCAGCAGCTCCATAGGAGCAAAAGCTGGGACTCCTACTCCCACCACCAGAGGGCAGTGATGCCCAAAAAAACAAAAAGAAAATTTAAAAGAAGACGCACACCAGAGCTAGCTGGCAATGGCTTCTATCTTTTGAGTCCCCAGTATGTGCTCACCAAGGTCCCATTTCTAGCACATGGTAGGAGTGCAGCCCCAGATGTGTGTGTGTGGGGGGGGGGGGTAGGGGTAGAGAGAGGACTTCTCTGGACACAAGGGGTAATGGGGAGTTAGGATGAGCAAAAAGGGAATAGAGAGATGGGGGTGGGGCCATGGGGGGCACAGAACCCTACACCAGCACAGTAGGACCAGAGAGCTGCTGCTTTTAAAATAGCCATAATAATCATGGTTGGGTCCAGGGCACTGATAACCTCTACCAGCTCCACCTGCGCTGAGTAGAGTTTTGCAGCTACTGACAGGCATACAAATGTGGGCCTGTAAGCCCTCTTCACAGCAGACAGCCCTAGGGAACTAGAGATGTTTGCCTCTGCAGCCCCACCACAGTCTCTCCCAGGCTGTGGAGTTCACCATAGGTTTCGTTTTTCTTCTTCTTCAAAGATTCCAGGCTCCAGGTGTTTCCTGTCTATATTTTCTCATGTCTTCATTGCAGAAGGCTTGTGTAGTATGTCAGTTTAAGTTACCATATTTTGCCATAAGTCTTTCCTAGGTCTTTGAAGATAATGTGCTAATAACAGTGTATATGCTTACCACCAATTTGGCTGACAAGAAATCGGTTATCAGTCCTCCAATTTAGAGACTCATATTTTGTTTTCTGGCGGCCATTATGATCTTCTCTTTAGATTTTATATCCTAAAATTAAACTCTAATCTGTCTAGGTGTGTATCTCTTGATGGGCATACTATTTAGTATTTGATAGGCTCTTTTAGTGTGAAAACTCTACCTAGGAAATTTTCTTTGGTTACTTCTTTTGCTTTTGTGCTATTTTGTTTAAATATAGAAGTAATGCATGAATATAATCCTCTAAAAATTTAGACAATTCAAAAACATTCTGAGAAAGACCTGAACGAATTATCACCTCTTTTCCAATCTTTTTCTTTTCCCTAGGAGAAATCATAGCTAACAATATGAATCCTTCTAACCTATTTCAACTTGATGGCAGTGAGGGGGTTGAGGTGGTGGGTGTTTGTTTTGAGTGAGAGATGTTTACATATTCCTTTAATTTCTATCAACCAGCCCTTGTGTACAGTTTACAGTTTACCCATGATGGAGTAGTGAGTGAGTGACATTTTATTAATGGAAACACTAATTTGGGGTTAGAACCTCTGGAGAAAACCCTGAAAAACCTGCTCTCATAAGGATTTCAGACAAGAAAACGCCGCGATACTTTATACTCTGTCACACAGGGCTGCTTGGAATAGAGACTAACTCAGGAGGCACCAAACAACAACATTTTATACAGAATGATAAATAATAAGACTTGTAAGTGCAGTAGCAACAAAACCAAAATTCCCTGCCAGCCAATCCCTGTTGCTGAAACAACCCTTCACCTTTTCTTTCTTTTGCTTGATGCCATCGCCGGCTCCTAAAGATGATAGAATTGGACTAATTTTTCTTGATTTTTCAGATGTGGACGTTATTTGTTAACTTTGGAATACGGAGCATGAGAATAGCTAGCTTAATACTGCCTTCATCCCTGCATTCTCCTCTCCCCCCCACCCCCCGCCCCCAACCGAACCACGAAGCCGGGTCGCTGCTGAGTCCCTTCCAACGCAGAGGGGCTGTCTAGGGCAGGGCAGAGCTTCCGGGGGCAGAGGGCTTCTAAGACTGTAGTCTGGACAAGAGTTTCTCCTGCGGTTACTAGTGCTTTGAAGCACCCACCGTCCAAGTAAGAGCTTAGCCGCACCCCAGCTCCTTCCCTATATCATTCCAATGGAAACACACCTCACCCTACCCCACCCCGCCACTATCAGTGAGTCCATCCCGATGCCTGGTTACTCTCTACAGAGTTTCTGCAGCTTTTTAAAATCAGATGGACTCGACTGCGGAGTTTACAGCAGGCGCTGACCTGACCACACCACCGCGGCTGCTTCCCGACCCCCGTGCGACATAAGCTTTAGCCAATAGTCCCTGTGCGTACAAGGATGCGTCTGTCAATGTTTTCCTCACTCAAACTCCTGAGAGGTACCAGATTCTGAGTCCCTCTGAGCACTGTTTTCCCAAGTGGCTCACACACATTCCCAAACGGACCACCTAAGGAAACGGCTACCATTTTAAAGGCTCCCCCCAAACTGCAGCCGCCTCTCGCTCCTCAAGGCTACCATCCTGAAACCCGTTTCCCTCCCAAAACAAATAAACAAACACCTTAACTCACTGCCCTCTCCTAGAGGGCCCCCTGGGTTTCTCAGACTGTGGAGCTGTTTCCGGGAGCACATGGGGGTTCCCGCTGTAACCACTGCTCCACCAGGTCCTCCTTGTGCCTGTGGCTCAATGTCTCAAGCGCCTGGGATGGGTGGCGAGCAGGGGCCGTCGTCTCCTCCTGGAAACCTGTTCACCGAGCACATCCAGTCGGAGCTCCTTTTTCACACGACCCACGCGCTCTTTTGTGGTTTCCGCTGAGCTTTCTACTATAAAGAGGTATGCTTCAAAATAAATTAATCACCCACTGTGTGTATAAACTTCTGAGGCGATTTACTAAACAGCTCAATTAAACATGACAACCAATTTCAAACAGACGATGCAAGTGAGAGTTGAGCTTTAATCAACCATCCCTCCTGCTCAGAGCCGGTGAAGGCGCTCCAGAAGGCATGGGCTGGCTCATCGTCTCCGCTCTAATGTCCTTTCGGAGATTTTTACTTTCCCCCAGGAGAGACTGACAGCTCCCTCTCTTATTAAAACATTGTGGCTTTGCTTCTCTGAATGCATATCCTGATCATGGCGCTAATTTCTACTGCCTTCTCTGTTTCTTGACTCAAGAAACTACGTCCTAAACACATTAATTTAAGTGAAATCAAGCTGGCAAGTTTTCCACCTGTGTTCCTTCTCCTAAACTGGACATTGGCTATTTTAAGACTGTTTTAAAGTGTGAATACCTAGGTTCCCCGCACAGAGGTTCTAACCTTATTACTTTGGGGATTCCCCCACCTCCCTCAACATTTCATGCATGATTTTCAAGTGCCCTTGATGGAAAGAATAACTGGAAATAACTCTGGTAGGCTATGCTGTTGGAAAGCATATCATCTTCAATTTGCCATCTTTGGGAATCGGGATCAGTATGCATTGAGTGTTTTTCCTCCGAAGATGAACCCACCTCTAATTGAGTCTGCATTTGTTCGATACCAAATGGGATAGCAGAGCTCCAATGTGTTTTAGACTTCAGAATGCACAAGGATTGAGTCTCCCAATAAATATTTTGCAAATGAAACAAACAAACCTAGAACCCCTGCCTTTCTAGATGAGTAGTCGTCGTCGGTGTCTCTCCCACCCGCTGTGACCTACTGTTAGGATTCTCATCTGACTGAAGATTGGTTTCTGCCCTGCTCAAATAGCCATGTGACAGGCCCTTGACAAGCTTGGCACACCCTTGGCTTCCCTGAATTCAGCACATTCTGAGTCTCTCATGGACCCATATCTCCACTCAGTCTCTAGTTCTGTGTCACAAGCTCTCCTGACCCAGCCCTAGATTGATCACCACGCTGACTTTATAGCCCCAATTGCTATAAAGTCATTCCCGCAAACTTGTGCACGTTATAAAAGAACTATTCTCTCTGGGGTTTTCAATGGTTGTTTTGTTTGTTTGTTTGTTTGTTTGTTTCTCTCCCCTCCCCCCAAGAAGTAGACCACCAGGTCTTTCTTGTTGGCCTAAGTAGAACCCAACCCATAACTTTTAGATAGAGGCCAAGAATATGAAATTGTTTGCACCATCCAGAAAGTCTATATTCCCACTTAGGAGATGACAAATGAGGTGTTTTCATTTTTCTAATGAAAATCTCAGGTCTGTTCAAAATAATAAAAATCTTTAAACATTTTTACTCTTTATATTTTATTTATTTCATAACCTTATAAAGTAAAAGTAATAGAATTCACCCTTGATAAAAACAGAAATATCCTTTTCTCAGACTAAATGTCAAATACTTTTGTTCTCAGAGCTAACCCCTAGAAATTAGCTCCTTGGCAGGAAAAAAAATCCCACACAGATTATTTTGCACCTTTATTGTTTTTAAGAAGGATATCTATATAGGAATCTCTCATGCTTCCTCCTGCCTTACAGCATACAGTTCCCTCTACCTGTATTATTCTTCCCCAGGTCCTCGCTTCCTGAGAAAAGCTTCCTGAGCTCCCCAAACAAGGTATTTCATTTTTTTCTCACATCACTGCCCTAATGGGATTAGGAAGCCCAGCCTTGCTCCTGGAGAGCTGCTGCTGGATTTGAACTGTCAGCCCTGTGGGCTGCAGTCCTGCACACAATCACTGCAACACCTGGGCTCAGCATTAAGGTCTGTATTTCTTATGAAATGCCCCTTTAGCAATCTCTAGTTCCCTGTAATAGAATCATTAACTATGTACATGCTTGCTTTTCTTCCTAATCTATGAGTTCCATGAGGAACTTTTTTCTGTTGACTGCCATACAAGCAGTGCCCAGCACAATAATTGATGTGTGCTAGTTATTGAGTAAATAGCTATTGAATAAATGAATATATCAATGAATAGTTAGGTGGTTTTGTAGTTCTTGGATTATACTGGGGTTTGGATTGTGAGATGTCAAAGATCCAATCTAGCTCTAAAATTACATGTTTCTATGAATCTATAACCATTCTTGTAAGGACTATTAATCACCAACTAAATCCATATGTGCAAGTTTAGGTCCATGTAAAGTTTATATTATACAGATGTTCTCAGCAATATTTGCCTTTCCAGATGCTTATTTTATTCCGTTTGAGTCTATGGCTACAAAGATGGTGAGGATTGAGGGGCTCCATCAAATGGCCAAGTAGAGCTCATCTGTAGGGTAATGTGGTATTGGGGATCCAAAGGGGGAAAAAAACTCTAATAATTTTTGAAAGGCGTACTTTAAGCTCCTGTTCCTCATAGTAAATCAAGCACTAAAATAGTAGTTGGCATGCGTAGTTGTTTTTAAAATATTTGACAAATGCATGCATCCATGAGTTTGCAACATGCTGCTGATAATTATGCACAGGCAGTCCCATCCATGTTTGCATGCTTGCAACCCATTTTTCAAGATTCACAACCTCACTGTACCTGTCACTGAGGATTTGAGGTCATGAGTCTCATGAAATGAACTCCAGACAAGCTGCCCTTCGTGAAATTGCTTCAAGGAAATATATTGACCCAATTCAAAAGTCTCTCGAGATAAGAACTATGGCAGAATTACCAGCTATCAAGCTAAAATGGACCCAATGTGTTTTGGTGTAATAGTTACAGCTGGCCACTTTATAATTAAAATTTTCAAAAAACAAAAAAGAAGGACAAAGAGGTCAGGATACAATGACAAGGCTGGGAAATTAAGTGGCATAGCACATCCTCAAAATCTGCTATTTGAGAATGAACTTAATCTGAGTTTCTCTGTAGAAGGCAAGTTGTAAATGTATTAATAATTTGCCTTCCAAAAAATTATTAGGGAGTGGCCTGGCAATAGGACTCCCCCCCCCCCAAACAGCTCAAGTAACTAGAGGAATCAAGTGCATGGCCCATAGTTAATTCTTCATGAATTTGATTCCATAAAAAATGAGTTTGGGAAGTTCAGGACAAAAAACACAGTGCTTCCTTATATTTAAAGGAGATTATTTTTAGATAAACAACTTTATTTTCATCTCCTTCAATTTCCAGCTTCCACATATGCTTTAGTCAAATGATAAAATACCTATGCAGATTTGTGCTTCACTTCAGGCATCACAGTTCTGTTAATTTCACTATTCTAATGGGATGACCAATGAGCAAGGTTGTTTCAGAGTGAAAAGGTAAGGTGTTCTGATATTTGCTGATCTAGCACAAAAAGTAAGTACCTAGCCTCTTAGAGCTGGCACAAGAAATCGGATAAGTTCCAGAAGGCTGGATGAAGATTCATTTCATCACCCAAGTTCTAGCTCAATGGGTATTGTTGGGGTATGTGAGTAAAGTAAGCAAAGAAGACCAACTGATTTCAGTGAGGGGGGTGGGGGTGTGTGCGGGAGGTGTTTTCCTAAGAGAAAAGTTGGGATTCTAGAAGGTCGATTAAATGGATATGAAAACAAAATGAGATTTTTGAAGCCAAAAGTGTGTGATGTGTAAGGGTTAAATCAACTTGACTGGACCAAATTCTCAGTGGATTGACATTCATATATATATATTCAAATATATATGTATATATATATGAATTTGTATGTGCACACACATTCTCATGAAACATCTTTGCGATTTGCGACTTCTTTATCCTGCACCTGATTTGAAATCATCTAACCACTTGAGTTCGTTGAACTGGACTCAGTAACCTGCCATATTGCCTGCCAATCCTAGGAGTCATTAGTCTCTTCATCATATGGATCAGCTGCCTGCCATCTTCCTTATCAAGTTTGGATTCATTCATCTCTGCTGTCACGGGTTTGTCATCCGATTTGTGGAGCTTGGGTTTGTCAGCCCTTGCAATGACACAAGGCAGGAGGAGCTTCCAGCCTGACATTTGACCCACTACCTTGGAACTCATCTGTGTCACAATTGTGAGTCATTTTTTGAGATAAATATGTATCTACCTAGCATCTATCTATATATTGAGCTAGATAAATAGATATTGCTGTTGTTAGGTGTCATCCAACCAGTCTGATAAGAGTACCACAGAGTGAAACACTGCCTGGGCCTGTACCACCCACACAATCATTCTTAGGTTGTTATGTTTGAATCCATTGCAGCCACTCTGTCAATTCATCTTGCTGAGGACCTTCCTCTTTTTCATTGTCCCTCTACTTTACCAAACATACTGTCCTTCTCCAGGGACAGGTCTCTCCAGATATGTGAGACAAAGTCTTGCCATCCATGCCTCTAAGAAGCATTCTGATTGTACTTCTTCCAAGACAGGTTTATTTGTTCATCAGTCCATGGTTGTTTCCATGTTATTCGCCAGGACGAGCATTCAAATACATTGGTTCTTCTTCAGTCATTGTGAGCCAACACCCAACTTTCACAAGCATAAGAAACCATGGAAAATACTATGGCTTGGGATGGGATGAGAACATTAGTTCTCAAAGTAACATGCTGTTTTTTCCAATACCCTAAAGAGGTCGTGTGCAGCAGTTTTACCTAATGAAACACATCTTTTGGGCTCTTGACTACTGCTTTCAGGAGCATTGACAGTGGACCCAAGAAAGACAACCTCTTTGACAACTGAAACCTTACCCGGATGCTACTTATCAGTCTAGTTGTGAAAACTTTGGTCTTCTTTGCATTGTGTCATAATCCATACCGAAGGCTTTGATCCTTGATCTTCATCAGCAAATGCTTCAAGACATCCTCACTTTCAGCAAGCAAGGTTGTATAATCTGCATGTCACAGATTATTAATAAGCGTTCCCTCAATCCTATGTTGCACTCTTCTTCCATAATGCAATTTCTCTGATGATTTTTTCAACATAAACATCGAATAAGTATGGTTTACTGTCATACCACCCTGAGCATGGCCAGTCTCATTTGGAAAAAATACAGTGAAAGTCTACAGCCCTGATGTACACCTCTCCTGATTGTAAACCATGCAGTATTCCCTTGTTCTTTTGACACACCTGCCTCTTGATACACATACGAGTTAGTTCTCAGCAAAACTAGCTTTGCTGATATATAAAACCTAGGTCATGTTCTCTGAACTAGAGTCCTAGAAAGCGAAAAGATAAGCTAAATTGTAACTAGATGGGAAAAATTACTGATACAACATCTCAGAGACAGAATCTGAAATGAATCTTCGAAAGGACAGAATCCAGGAAACAATTGAAAGGCCAAGCCACAAGGAACAAGTCCAGAAAATTAATAAAGACCAGGAGAGCTGCATTACATGGCTGCAGAAAATCTAGGTAGATTTGAGGATGGAAGGCCAGGGAAGGTCAATGAGAAATATTCGAAACATGATTTTGTGAGTTTAAAAGCAAATCTCCATTGTCAGTGGAGATATTATCTGAACTCTAATATGAAATTGAGTTGTGGAGGAAAGACACAATGGAGATGAAACAGAACGGGGACAGGTGAGGGGGGGTGCAAAGCAGAGTAACAGTAGATGAAGACCAGCCTGAGCTCAGCATTTGTTTCAGATGCGGATACCACCTCCTGTCACTGCTCTGCTCAGATTCCTCCCAAAGCTACCTTCCCCCTTGGAGTCAAGGCCAAGTTCTCAAATCATACTACAGAGCAATGAGGGATGTGCACCAGCCCTAAATGCTCTACCTCCTCTTCCACTGCTATCAGCCCTTGCAGCTCTCATTTTTGGACGCTTCAAAAGCAATAGTGGTCATACATTTTACAGTAATCATTTCATTTCATTCTCATGATCACTTTACCAAGTTAGAACCACTTGTATAAAACCTCCATTTTACAGATCGTGACATGGGGATAAAATCCCAGGAATATAGAGGTAAGTTAAAAGCCATGGCTGGGCTGAGGCCGGGTGGCAAAGTGGTTATGCACGGGACTGCGGCCCACTGGGCTGATGGTTCAAATCCAGCAGCAGCTCTCCAGGAGCAAGGCTGGCCTCCTACTCCCACCAAAGGGCAGTGATGCCCAACGAAAACAAAGTCATGACTGAAGCCTCACAACGGCACGCAGGAAATGAAATCAAAGTAAAGTTTAAATGCATGTTTTCTGATCCTAAGAAATCTCTTCTATCTGTAGTTGTCTAGCTAGACAGTACCAAATGATCTTCTGCAGATGGACAGGTATTCTAAGGAGACCTGTTGGTGCAGTGATTAATGACTGCAGTTCTAACCCACCGTCATGCCACAGGAGAAAGGTATAGTCGTCGGCGTCTGTAAAGATTATAGCTTTAGAAACCTACTCTGTACTGTGGGGTCTCTATGTGTCAGAACTGACAAGGCAGCGATGAATTTACAAAGGTATTCATGGGTATCTAATGTTGGTTTTAGAACATTCTCTCCTTTAGATGACAGCAACTCAAACCAAAATGCCCGTGGTAATTAAATATATATATTCCATCTTCAGTTTATGATAAAGGATTGCCTGTCTGGGTAACACTTGAAAAACACAATGATTCCCCGCCACTGTGATTGTGTGATCATAGAGGTTTCTCACATTATAGAGGGGACTGCAGCTTCTAATGCAGCCTTCAGCTGGTTCCGACTCTTAGCTTCACAGTGGGACTTCAAATAAATATTATTGTTTGTCATAATAATATTCATTAACAATCTCTGTGGTTTCTAGCACTGAATGAGAGATCTCAGAGGGGGAAACACATTGCCTATGGAGTGTTTAGGTAGCTAGGATGGATCATATAGTTAGTCCCAGGACTGCCGTGAGCCTGGATGTGGTAAAGCACTTTAAACTTCTCTGAGGAAAGCAGCCATGTAAGTTCCACTGAAATTTGGGTTTACTTTTAGTGAGGGGGTGAGCCATATGTTAACCTACTCATTTTACACTTCAGAGTTGGTTTTTTTTTTTTGTCTGAGAAGAAACACTGCTTAAAATCAAGAAAATTTGCTGACTTGATCATTTATTTAGGGTAGAACCCAAACCCATGCTAGAAGGAACATCGAGATACAATACAGTTGTGTTGTGAATCGATTCTTCCCGTAAGAAATAACTGAAAATAAATTAATCCGTTCTCAACCATCAAGTGTTTACCCTAACCTTGCCTTTTTATACAAAACATTACACAGATATTTCAAAGTAACTATGTTCAGAGTTAAATAATATAATTTAAATAAGAAACACAACATTAAAAATATTTTTCACAACTACAGTATGGCCCATACCTTGATATTAATGAGGATCTGGATCTGTGGATCTACCTGGATGTAGAGAGGAGGGACATAGAGGGAGTCATATTTGGAAAGGAATGCCTTTCCATCACATCAACTGGTAGCTGCTTTTCAGAAGATTTTTCCCTTCTTTTCCTTTTTTCACTAGGACCTGGCTGGCTTTCTCTTAAAAAAAGAAAAGAAACTGTCAAATGTGGTCTGCTGTTGTCATTTCCCTGTTTTCAAAAAGAGTTTACTAAATTATCATCAACAATATCGATAACAGTTCCATATCATGATGATTTTTTTCAAAAAAAAAAAACTCTTTCTTAGGACCCGTGTGTTTTATCTAAAACCAGTACAAAAATTCACAAAAACTAAGAAAATTATAGCAAAACACTGGGAACACAGCTGTAAAAGCTTTAAGCAATGTGTGCCAACAACACCAACTAACGCCGAGTGACCAAAACATGAACTGATTTTGATTACAAAAACCATGTGTATGGAGCGGATGCTGAGGTTTTGTTCGAGTTCCGATGCAAAATTTTCTCGGCGTTTTGCGTCAAAATCCAACTATGTCGAGTACTGATTCGGTTGAGTACCAGGGTTCTACTATAAATCTGAAGGTCGAGATTTGATGGTACCATTGAAATTAATACTTTTTTCCCGTCAGTTTTTAAGTAACCGTGCCTCAAAGAAAGCATCAAACTAAGTGCGTCAGATAATAGAAGAAAAGAAAGACGTGATCTGTGACCTCTAGATCCTTATAATCCCTAAAGACTGAGGGGGTGGCAGTTAAAACCCAAAAGCAGCTCATGATTTGCTGCCATTAAAGATGACAGCCAAGAAGGCTGCATCTGGACAGCACAGAGCAGCATAATAAAAGCCATGGATGCTGCTCAGAAGACATCAAGAAGTGGCATATCACAGAGGAAAAGGGTACTTGGGTGTTCTGTGGCAACCTCCTTTATGATGTCAGAAAGCATTGCAAACCATTGTGGAGCATCTCAGTTGGTGACTGATCAACTCCTCACATCTTACACGTTGCCAAGGCATTTGGTCCAGCTTAGATGATTTCTTCAGCACCCTTGCTTCTTGGTCTTATATTGCCCCCGAGATGGGGTCCTGTGACTCCCTGTATGTTTTCCATCTTCTTTCGCTTGTTCTGCATCATTTAATATTTTTTATTTTACAAGATCAACAATACAATTTACATTGCATTGTGTAATTATGAAAAAACATTAGAAATATTTTCTATTTCATTATTCTTCTACATGATGATTTTCAATGACCTTAGAAACTTCTGTCATATATGATGATGCACTCAAGTTTCTAAGTTTTCAAATATGCTTTGAAAATAAGAGTGAGATCCATGTTTATAGTTAAAACTTCATTTTTGTCTTGGCTTCTGTTCTTAGAATAAATTCCTGGTGCATTAAGCAGCAGGGGGTGGCCATTTATGACAACCTCTGCCTCCCCTAGGGCCACAAGGCAAAGGGCAGACATCCCTCTCTCTACATCCTCTTTGACCCATTTTGCTTTTCTTATTTTGGGTCCTCTTTTTCTTTTAATACACCATGACCAAAGATGCTCGTTAGGACTGTGTACAAACATCATTTAACTTTTGACCCATCAAATCTCTCAATGCTGCAATTCAAGATTTTATTTTGTTCTTCAGTTCTTTCAGTTTGAGAAATATCAAGCATGTTTTTCCCTTTGGGCTTTCCAACAGGTTGTTGCCTATGTCTTTACAAATACTTGGCTGTGTCTTCTTAAGAGGCCATTTAAAGCCTTTCCTTCCGTTCTTTTATTTCATCATCTCTTCTGTTCTCTTCATTTCTTCTATTTGAGACCCAGTGTCAAGAGTCTCTTCTGACATCCATCTTGGTCTTTTCTTTCTTTCCTGTCTTTTTAGTGAGCTTTTGCTTTCTTCATGCAACATGTACTTGAACTGTCCTCCAGGGATCAGTGAGTGTGGAATGCATTAAAAACAACTTGTCTGTTCTTTAGTCATCAGTGTATAAATGTATCAGATCAATTACTGAAAAGCAGGTCTCCACTTTGTGTCCTTGTTTTAATTTTCTTTAGCTTCATGTTGAACTTTCACATGAACAATTGATGGTCCGTTTCTGGTCTTAGCACAACCCAAAGCCTTGTTCTGACTGATAATATTGAGTTTCTCCATAATCTCTTTACATTGAAGTGTCGATATTATTCCTATGTGTTTTACCTGGTGGAGTCCATGTACAGAGTTGTCATGTTATTTGATAATAAATATATTTGCAATGAATAAGTCTCTGGTCTTGCAAAATCGTATCATATGATCTGTGGCATTTTTTCTATTTCCAAGACCATCTTTTCTAGTTGTTGAACCTTTATTCTGTACAACTTTCACATTCCAATCACCAGTAACTATCAATGCATCATGATTGCATAATTGATCAATTTCAGACTTCGGAAATTGGTTAAAAAATTCCTTTCTTTGTCATTTGGGGGGTATTTGTGATTGGTGGATAAAGTTGAACAATAGTCATATGAACAGGTCTTCTTTGTAGTTGTATGTGTACTATCACCAACAGGCTAGATCTTGAAATGGTCTTTTTACTGGGAATGCAATATTCTTCTTTTTTAATTTGCCATTCCCCACGTAGTAAACAATATCATTGCCCAATTCAAAATGGACAATCACAGTTCATCTCAGCTTACTTATTAATGCCTGATGCATAGACCTTTCTGTTATTGCATTTGATATTTGACAAGTTTTCATTTTCATTGATAATTTATATATTCCACATTTTGGTGGATTCCTGTAGCTGTTGCTTCTGTTTTTAAGTGGTCTCATCACAAAAGTAGGGTCTCAAAGCTTTATTCTATCCACATCGTAAGATAACCCTAGAGGGAAGTTCGCCTCTGTCCTATCGAGCTAGTTGCAACTGACTCAATGGCATAAAGCATCCAGCAAGGGCAGACTGACTTGGAGGCTACGGCTTGGCCCAGAGAGCAGTGGCTTCACCTTGGGGGATATTAGCTAATGTGCTCTGACCTTGAGCTGCCACTGACATCTCTAGTGACTCCCTGTTCCTTTTACATTTTTGACTTGATTTTAATTCTAGACTTCAAGTATCTTGTTTCCCTTTCTAGAAATGACCTCTTCTCTCTTGCCTGCCAGTCAGCTTCCCAGACTCCCATTTAGCACTGCTAGTCCAGGTAAACTAGTGAAACAAATTCGTAGACATGCATATGTATGTAAGGGAAGGATTTATATACAAGAGGGATGGAACATTGAGAAAGCATCCCAACCCAGTCCAGTCCAAGTCCACAAGTCTGATATTAGCCCATATGTCCCATACCAGTCTATAAAGTCTTCTTCAGATCCATGAGACACATGCAATGATGCCAGAACAATCACCAGCCAGTAGGTGCAGAGTTTTTGTGTATCCAGTGGTGGTAGAAGCATCTCAGCACTGGCAGGGACCTCTCTGTCGCTTCTCAAGCATCTTATTAGCACTGGCAGGGGTCTCTATGTGACTTTTCTGGCTTCGGAGGTCTGGCTCCATCAGGGTAAGCCCATGTGGCTTCTCCTCTGGGATGTCTGACAGGAAGACTGTCTTGTGTCTTGTTAGTAGAGCAGGTCCAAGGGACTGAATCATAAATCTCTCACCTCCAAGGGGGAAATATGGCCAGATTGCCCAGAATTCTCAGAGAAGAAGGCCATGCCCACACAGAGATCTCATTGGCTATCTCCAGATTGACAGGCTTGACTCCACCCCTACACTCCCAGTCCTTAAATTGATACCGGAGTAGTGACTGCTGTAAACACCGAGGTCTAATCTTTTATTCTTTCCTTGAACTATAGTGACCACCTAAATTTTCTGCCTATGTGGTTTAGTGGGAATCTGATATCCCACTTTTAGTGTATGCTGCCCTCTATTGGGGACTGGTATACCCACTTGGATATTAAGAAACTAGCCTTGTCCCATCAAGCTCAACACCAGCGATTCTATGAAACATATGTGCCCCATTGATGTTATCCAAACCCATATTACCTCCAAGCAGTTCTGCTTCATTTAGCACAAGTTGCCGTCCATTGCTAAACCCACATACTTTCAAGAGAAAACTTAGAACTGGAATAATTCTCTCTTGAAAGGGTTAAATCTGACCATGTCCCAATTTGACCTAGACTCCCTCTCTACCTGACCCTTCTCTGTTCTGTGCTTCAGGATAAATGACTGTGAAGGGTTCTGATCAGATCCATGCTTATGTCAAGTTACAAATTCCTAGCAGGGTTGACACGGGGCTGAAGAAATCTTGATTACAAAGTTCTATGTGAACCTAGACCCCTAAAGCATCTGTGGGCCCCCTTTAGAATCCTCTTGTTTCATCTTTGCATTTCAGGCACCACAACACAAACGGGAAGGAAGTGGTGGAGGGAGGAATCAGGGCTAATTGGCTGATTCCTGAGGAGCCCAATATATTCACACTGTTTGCTTTGGAACTGAAATGCCCTGAATGCTTTCCCCACTGTTTGCATGAACTTACAAAGTATCTGATCCATCCAATTACATCCCATAGTAGGGACTAATGGATATTAAAATTATATGGGTCAAAGCTCAAATACAAGTGCAGTTCTCTCAACTTGAGTTAAATCAAGTATTTACTTTGAGACCAAAAGTACAAATTGTGGGCTGTTGAATCAGCTGGAGTTCTCAAAATAGAATTTGACCTGAAAAGAGATAATTCCATGAAAACACTACTGGAAACCAAAATGCTTATCTAATCTGTAGGTCTGGCAACATGTACAGTATTACTGATTGCTGGGACTGGTGAAAGAGTCTTACTTTTTATGTCTAGAGGAAATTAAGCCAAGAAAAAGAGCACCACTTAGTTCAGAGGAAAGATGTTCATACATTTTACATTTTAAATGATTCCATTTGAGCACTTGGAAAATTAAAGGGCCTTCAGCCAAAAATAGCTCTATGTCACTGGGCTATGTGGAGCTTAAGTAAAGCTTGGCCTTATCTAACTGCTCAGAAATACACTAACCAGAGACTCGGCATAAGAGCTACAGAGCTAGCATACGTCTATAAGGGAGAAGCCAAAGTGAAGGAAAGCAACTTAGTCATAATGAGAAGGCATAATGGTTATAGATCCCATGTATGTGAAGGGCCATTCAAGCCATCCAAATGAGCTTCAGACTTGCCATCACTAAGACACCGTGCCCCAGGTCGGCAGGAAAGGGCTCTGGTAATTCCTCATAAGACTGAGAGATGGAGTTCCTCTGGGGAATCTTTAAAATTCTAACTTTTCTTAACAGTTTAAAGGCTCACCATTCCAGGGAGGAGAACAGCTGCTGATCTTCGCAAAACCTTGGGTAGTCTTAATGTTAGTTACAGTATATAGCCCCGAATCTGGTGTGCTCGGGGGGAACTATTCAAGCATACAACTAGCCAGGGAGTGTGATTTCAAGAGTGTCTATAATGCTTTCCCTTGATCCTCACACCACTGGGACATAATTATACTGGGTGAGAGAGGCCCTGATGGCATAGTGGTTTAAGTATTGGCTCTTCACTGCAAGGTCAGTGATTCAAATCTACCTGCTGTGCCAGGAGAGAAGGATGAGGCTCTTTGCTCCTCTACCATCTCAGAAACCACCAGGGGACATTCAGCTATGTCCTATAAGGTTGCCATAAATTGGAATCAATGTTAGGGCAGTGGGTTTCTTAAGAGTAGGTAATGAAAATATATCTGTGAATGTGTGTGTTGGCTCACAGTCAGATACATATTCATATTCTTTGTCCGGTGAGTCAATACTGAAAATTATATGGTGCATTAACTCGATTTCTTTTGAATAGGAACTTGGTTCCTACAATGAGACTCACATAGACCCTTATCAGTCATTTAAACTTCAGTGAGAATGAGTTCATTGGCTGCATTTCAAAGAGCTAGTGTGAATACTTGGAATGGACAGCTGGCGTTTTGGGCCATTGGTCACCTACGCTTAGGTGTTTAAGTGTGGGTTGGGGAAAGAAAGGATATAGAAAGCAAAGCAGAGAGAGAGAGAGAGAGATCTCATTGCCATCAGTTCTGGCTCATAACAACCCTATCAGACAGCATAGAAGTGCCCCTTTGAGTTTCCTAGACTATAAATCTCTACAGGAGCAGAAAGAAGCTCGTTGATTGCAATTGATGTCTTTGCAGTTAACAGTTCAAACTATAGTTCACTACTGCTCCAGAGGCTATAGGGATATAAAATCAGCAGGACCTCCTGATAAATCTGACAAAGGCCAGTAGTAAATGTTTAGAAACTAACAAACAAAAGAAATGTGAGTCAGCTCAGTTTATAAAAGGGCTGTTTCCCTATCAAGATGACAGTTTCTGTTTTAGAAGACTATTGCATCTCTCTTTACATAAAATGAGACTCCAATCTGTTGCAGTCCTCAAGATAATGGATAGGTAAGTAAGGAAGCAGGCAGAGAGACAGGCGTAAAGAAAGATGGATGGATGGATGGATAAGTAGGTCAATAGATAGATGATAGATAGAAAGATAGATAAATAGATAGATAGTAGGTGAATGATAGGTACAAACATCATACAAAGTTTCTGAGTGCTTTTCACTCATCTTCTGCTGGTGATAATTTATTATATTAACCATATTATATTTTCAAAATACGGATGCTGATTTTGGTACAATATTACTAACTCTTATACTAATCTTGTTTGCATTTCACCCATTTTTACATGCACTTTTTTGTTGGTGTTTAGGCCTCTGAAACTTTAACACGCATACAGATTCATGCAACTTCTACAAGAAATATACAGAATTATTTCAGACCACAAATGAACAAACTTTGACCACTTAATAGCCAGAATCTCTTCAACCTGAATCCCTAACCCCTGTTGACTCACCCTCTATTTTGCCACTTTTAGAAGGTCATACATGAGAATTTTATAAAACGCTGTGTGTGACTCTTTGGTATTGGCATTTTTCCATATAATCCAGTGCTCATGACACCCATCAAGTTGTATTTTTTTTTTGTTTTTTGGGAAGGGCGCATCACTGCCCTCTGGTAGTGGGAGTAGGAGGCCCAGCCTTTGCTCCTGTGGAGCTGGAATTGATCCTCCATCCCAGTGGGCCGCAGACCCATGCACAACTACTATGCCACCGGGACTCTGCCCTTTTTTTTGGGGGGGGGGAGGGGGGCATCACTGCCTTCTGGTGGTCATGGGAGCTACTCAGTGTTCCTGAGAGCCGCCGCTGGATTTGAACTGTCAAGCCCGTGGGCCACACTCCCGCACTCAACTACTTACGCCACCGGGGCTCAGCCAAGTTGTATTTTTTTATCAATAAGTTTGTTTCTCTCTCTTTTTTTTTTTTTATTTTGCATCAATGTCCTGGTGGGAGTAGGAAACCCAGCCTTGCTCCTGGAGACCTGCTGCTGGATTTCAACCGTCAACCCTGTGGGTGGCAGTCCCACATACAACCACAGCACCACCGGGGCTCAGCCTAAGTTTGTGTCTTTTTATTGCTTTGCAAAATTCCACTATAGGATGTAGGCATTTACTTAGCTATTCCAACAGAGGGATATTTGTGCTGTGTCTTATTTGCGGGTACTATCAAGTTGATTCCGCCTGACATACAGCAGAATGAAGCACTTACCCTTTCTACAGCAGCTTCACAAGTATTGTTTGAGCTCATTGTTGTAGCCATTGTGTCAATCCATCTCCTTGAGGGTCCCCCTCTCTTTCACGGCCCCTCTTCTCTGCCAAGCATGATGTCCTTTTCCAAGGACTGACCTCTCCTGAGAACATGTCCAAAGTGCATTAGATGAACTCTCACCATTCTCATTTCTAAGAAATGTCCTGGCTGACCTTCTTCCAAAACAGCTTTGCTTGTTCTTCTGGTAGTCCACAGTACTTTCCATATTCTTCATCAGCACCATAATTCAATGCATAACATTCTTCTGCCATTTCACTCAAGAAATACAAGTGACCGAAGATCTGATGAGTTGTGAAATGACATCCAAGAACATGGTAACTAAAAGAAAACAAAGGTCAATGTCAACATTAGACTGCAGGTATTTAAGCTTATAGACACTAAAGCAAGAAAATAGTATGATAGACTTTGTGGAAGCAACTAGTCTGGTGACAGCATTAAAGGGAGTGGGCGGAAATAAGGGAGAACTAGTTGCAGAAAGGATAGGAAGCAGAGGCAATGATCCCATTTAGAGATCATAAAACACTTTGTCACATCAGCATCTAATGAAATGGGGGTGAGACAGCCCCAACAGGATTTATCAATGGAGCTCAATGAAAGGAATCAACAGGGACAATCTTGGTCATCTACTGCAGCTGTAACAAAAAAATCCCTGAAAGAGAAAATTATTTTCTCACTGCTATGAGGCTGCAAGATTAAAGTGAGGCTTTAACGTCCTTGTCCCTCACTGATCTCCCTGTAACATGGCACCTCTCTTATCTATGTCTTCCTGCTTCTCTATCCTAAACTGTTCTTTTCATATCTTCAGGGGGATTGGCTCAAAACCCATGATACATTGCTATTATGAAAAAACAAACTCACTGCCATCAAATCAATTCACATACATAGCAACCTTATGGGACAGGGAAGATCTGTCCTGTCCAGACTGTCAATCTTGACAGAGGTTGAACCCCTGGGCTTTCTCCTATGAAGGGGCTGGTGGTTTTGAACGGCTGACTGTGTGGTTAGGAGATCTGCCATAATCCACATTGCCACCCGAGCTCCATGATTGCTGATATTGGTATTGATAATTACAATACATACTGGAGAGGGGGTATTGTGGACATGCAATTCTATCCATAACAGAATAATGCTAGCGATCTCCAGTTTAGAGTCTGTCTTGGAATAAGTATAGCCAGAATGTTCCTTAGAGGCAAGACTTCATCTTAAGTATTGTGCACGCGTTGTCAGGAGAAACTGGTCCCTGAAGAAGTACATCATGCTTAGGAAAGCAGAGAAACAATGAAACATTGGAAGACCTTCCACATGATGGATTGACACAGGGCTGCAACAATGAGCTTAAGCGTAAGAGCAACTGTGAGGCTGGTGCAGGGCCAGGCAGTGTGTCATTCTACTGTGCACCAGGTCACTCCACAGCACGCGTGTTAGTCTGGGCAGACTAGAGAAACGACTCCCAAGAAACTCTTAGGTGTATAAGGAAGAGCTCTACATACAAAAGCAATTGAACAAGGAGAAAATGCCCCAGCCCCATCCAGATCAAGTCCCTAAGTCCGCTATTAACCCACATGTCCCCCAGCAATCTATAAACTTCTCTTCAGACTCACAAAACACATGCAATGATAGTGAATGTAGGAGATCACACACCCGTGGGGAGAAAGTCTTCGGATCCAGTAGCATTGCAAACATCTCAGCATCGGCAAGGGTCTCTGCATGGCTTTTCAGTACCCAGGACTGCATCAGTGTGGGTCCATGTGGCTTCTCCTTAGAGATGTCTCACAGGAAGTGAGCCTTATCGGTTGAGTGTCTCCAGGGGAGTGAGTGTCTCCTGCTTCCAAGAAGGAAGTACCAGATTTCCCAGAATTCTCAGAGGAGAAGGCCGTGCCCACACAGAGGTCTCATTGGCTTATTTCCAGATTGACAGGCTAGACTCCACCCATACACTCTTAATTCTCAAATTGATGCCAGATTAGGTGACTGCCCCAGCCCTGTGAGATTGAGACAATTTATGGGAGGGAAAATGTCCTTCTTTCTTCGGCAGAGCAGCTGATAGCTTCAAACTGCTGACCTCACAGCAGCCCAACACATGACCCACTACTCCTCCAGAGCTCCTTTTAGCCAAAGAGGAGTATCAGTAAAGAGAAGTCAAACCAAACTACTGCCATGGAGGCATTACTAAATCAAAGTGACCTGTAAGTCAGAGTTCAACTGCCCTGTGGGTTCCCAAGACTGTAGCTTTGTTTGTTTTCTGTTGTGTTTTGTTTCAAGTCTATAGCTTTCCACAGCAGTAGAAAGCCCTGTTTCTTCCGTGGGATGGTGTTTTCCAACTACTAATCTTGAAGTTATCAATTCAAATTGCCACCCATGATACTACCAGAGGTCTGTTTTTCAAATGAAAAAGAAACTATTAAGACTGTTCTTGGAGGGGGAGGGGGTATGAAAAAAGAGAGTTCTTATTCAGTAGCTGGAGTCACGACCACTCATGTCATAAGGCAGTGGCTTGCATGCTCCTGTCATGATGGATGCTATGCCACCGTGTCTTCAGTACCCATCCAGTCACCCCTGGTGGACAGGTCTCAGCAGTGCTTCCAGATGAAGATTATAAGGGAGAAGGAGCTGAACAGGTACATGGCAGCAGGACAGTGTCTAATAGAGTGCTAAAAAATGAGTCCTCCTCAAAGCCAAGTCGGTGGCCGTGCTGTGGGTAAGGCAAGCTCTGGGTCGCTTCATTTTCTCATGTGACACCATTCAAAAGGAGAAGAGACAGCTGCACTCGTAGGCAAATGCAATCATAACGTAGAATGTGCAAAATAGGAATCCAAGGGCATGGGACGTCATCAAAATTAAATGAATAATGTAAAGATTGGTGTGCTAAGGTTCGTGATCTTTGGTAGGCCGATCTTGGCCATTTTAATTCAGACAGTCTTAAGGGGTAAATCAAAAGAGTCACGTCAGTCAATCATAGGCACAAAATAAACAAAGATGTCACAAGGTGGTTCTCGACAGACACTCCATGTAATCGTTCTACTTCCAAAGATGGGGTCCTCTCTGGACTCTTCCATTTGCCCCCTATCAAATTGGCATCCACAACGGTTTCAAATTGTGTTCCTTTCAGGTCTTCTTGGAGATGGTCTTTGGGGGGAAAGAGAACTCTGCAGAGCTACACTGCAGTGTTTCTCAAAGCGAGTGATCCTGCTCCCTGGGGAATACTGGAATGGCTGGGGGGTGGGGGAGCTAAAAGTCGGTTTTTGTCCTGGGCTATGGTCTATAGTGCTACAGTGTGTCCTATAGTAAGCGGAGGAGCGCAGAGGTTGGGGCGACAGCAAAGGAGCTGAGTCATTTCTTAAGGGGTTGTAGGCCAAGGAAGTTTGGGAGCCTATGAGCTATAGGGAGGAGCGAGATAAAGTTTCCTCAGGACATTATCACTAGGCCTCCCTTGCTTCACTCAAAGAATGAGTAGCTATGCATTGGCGTGTTGGAGGGAAACCTTACTCGGATTAATATTCCTGACCTTTGCCTCAGCAATACAGCTCTCAAATTCTCATAAGTGTCTTCATATATTAAGCCCTTGTGATTCCTTAGAGAAACGTATCAGCATTACTAGAAAAACACAGAAAGAAAGTTACCGTATCCTTTGGAGCTGGGTGCTATTGGTAAATCCAAGACTCATCCCTTGCTGCAATTTGTTTTGTAACATAACATAACATAACATAACATAACATAACATCCCATATCATCACATATCCCTAACATAACATAACATATCCCTACCATATCCTTCGGAGCTGACATCTCTGCCCCGGATTTAACTGGTCTAGAGCATTCACCCTGGAATGGCTCTCTGGGTGCTATTGGTAAATTCAAGACTCATCTCTGCCTGCGATTTGTTCCCTAACATCTTCTTCATGCGAGAGCTGGCCAAACTGGTGCTCTATTCTTCCCCTCCCTTCTCCTTTTCTCTGGGTTCTTGTATCCACTGGGATGACTTCCGCTGTTTAAATTGTTTAGTGAGGAAGTTAACAAATTGTAACACTCAAGGTACTTATTTACCAGGCGCCATGACAAAGTTGCAGGTCTGCTAATAAATGCCCCAAAGCGGCATACCTCTCTGCTGTCCACCTCATCCCTAAGGCACTCAGCCCCACTCTGCAAATCTGCAAACTTCCTGAATGAAGTGCCCAGAGGCGCCTCCTCTAGGAAAATGAGGCCCCACCGCACTCAACTCCACTTCCCTAATTCAGAGCCCAGAGGCACCCCACGCTGCAAGCCAGCCTCCTGCACCAAAGCCATCACCCTCGCTTGCTCCATGGGTGGCTGAGTCCATCTCGCTGTTCCGTGCTGGGGCTCCTGACTCAGCTGCTCCTCCTCAGAGGGGCTAGCTCTCATGTGCTTCAGGAGCTTCTTGGAACAGGGATCTCAGGTGCAGAGGACTTACTCCACCTCAGGCTCTAGCTGGTAATCAGAGCCCTCCTACTGTTTCTCAGGGGGCTGATGGTGCACACCCCAAGATGCCCCTCTAGGCCGTCCTGCTCACCATTAGTCACAGGGGAATTCTACGTGTAGCTTCCCCCACCTTCTTACCAGACAGGGGAAGGTTGGTGGTTTGTTGCTTTGTTTTGTTTTTATGTCTTATTTGGTGTTTTTCGATTTAGTTTTGTGCCGGGTGGGAGTGGGGAGTAGACCGGGCAAGGACAAGTTAGAGACTTTGGTTAGAAGAGCAACAGTAAATAATTCTCTGCCCCTGTAAATAGCTTTAATAATGTTTCAAGAGTGATATGAAAAAAATCAACCCTTCAAGTAGCTGAGTTTCATGCAATGCTTTCTGACACCGAACAAGCCCCAAACTTGCGGAGATACAGATGTTTGCTGAAAATTTGAAATATCAAATGGTGTGAGGTCTCAACTTCTCTAGCTATCACATCCATACTCGGTCATCTACCAGTTTCTAGGCTCCGGCTACCCTTTCTTCATGTATTGAGGCCGGCTGTCTTCCCTCTCTTGACTATCTTTGAGGTCATCTAGTGCCTTCTTAAAAATGCTTGCACCACCTAAAAAACTGTGACTCTGTGTGGGGCATCATTTCAATACACTCTTTGCAAAGTGTGGGAAGATGCCCGCTTGAGTTTTGTTGAATTTTTCATATTAGTCCTGGCCTTAAATTAACTTTTCCCCAGGACACCAGAAGTATTCTCTTTATTGGAAGAGATCCTAGTGAGGTTACCCAAAAAAGGGCATTACTGAGAAAAGTTTCCTGCCGTGCCATCCCCTGATCATAGCACATGTTGGAACACATCTTCTTTGGCACAAACCCATGCATGTTGACCTGGACCCCAAGAGCAGTATTTTTTACTTACTCTTAGATGATCTATTCTACAGGGAGCAACAAATTGAGGAGGGGTGAAGTCAAATTCATCATCAAAAATAATAGACCAAGATTTTTCTCTCAGTCAGTGATGAGCTAATATCCATATGCCGACAAGAAAAACCCATTAATATAGCAACGGTTCAACTTTATCCACAAATAACTAGTGACAGTGATGGTGAAACTAGCATTTTAATAACTTCTAAATCAATAGTATGGTCAAGATGCACCAACAATGACTAATAATTGGACTGTAAACATTGGAAACAAAGAGAAAGGATTCACCATTGGAAAAGATGTGCTTGGTGATTAAATTAAACTGGAGACTCTGATAGAACTCTGTGAGAACAATTCATTGGAGATACTTTTTCAGCAATAAGTGTCAGCTAAATACCGTATTTTGGGGACCATAAGACGCACTTTTTCCCACAAAAAGTGGGGGGAGGGGAGAAGTGAGAGTGCATCTTATGGTTCAGAAGTGTGGTAATCCAAAACATTTTCGTATATGGTTCAGAATGCTATTTTCTTGTTTTTCTGCTCTAAAAACTGGGTGTGTCTTACAGTCAGGTGCATCTTATGATTCATAAAATCTGGTGTGTGGACCTTGTCTGAGAGAATACACAGGAATCAAATTGACAACATCTATAGCAAGAGAAACCAGAAAAGTTGGATGCCATTTGTCAGAACAAGACCAGGGACCAACCGTGGAACAGACCACCTCTTGTTCATATGCAAGCTCAAACTGAAGCTGGCAAATCAAAATAAGACCAGAAGAGCCAAAGTACACCTTTAAACATAGTCACCCAAATTTAGAGATCATATCAAGAATTCATTTGATGCATTTAACACTAATGATTGAATATCACATGAGGTGTGGATGACATCAAGGTTATTATTATACATGAAAAGGGAATATCTTTTTAAAAAAAAAAAAAAAACAGGAAAGAACTGTAAGAACTGAAAGACCAAAATGGATGCCCGAATAGACTAAACCTTGCCCATAGATTACAGTAACCAGATGTCCTGCTTTTTAACAATTTGTCCTGCATCCTGTGGCATTTTAAGATTACATAAATATATTATGATACTGTTTTTGCATTCTATGAACCTTTTTGTTGCTCCATATAGAACAACTTTTTTAATCAAGTTTCCCCCCCCCCTCCCAGTCAATGGTGTTCCGCTTAAAATCTGGTCACTTTACCATAGATTAAGAATAGCTAAGTGAAAGGGGGTGGGGAAATGGTAAAATAGAAGAGTTGAACAGAAGGTTTTTCAAAAGAAGACCTTCAAAAGACAAAGTAAAGTATTAAAAACCTAGAGTCAGAAAACTAAAAGGGAAAAACACACTCAGAATGAACTGAAGAAAAGTCAAGTCTTAAGCTGCACCATTGAAGGATTCTATTGGTAAACTCCCGATGACAAGCGCTACTTCCTAGAATCTGGCTTCTCGGATCTTTGTTCAGCATATCCGTTGAATATGAATGGTGAAAGGATGCAACCCTGACATACACCTTTCTTGATTTTAAACCACACACGAATCCTTTCTGTTGCAAAAACTGACTGCTTCTTGGTCTACGTATCGGTTGCATGGGAGCACAATGAAGTGTACTTGAATTGCCATTCATATCAATGATAGAGCTTATTATAATCTACAGAACTCAATGACTTCATTTGGTCAATGAAACACAAGTACACATCTTTATGATATGCCTTGCTTCCAGCCATGGCATCAGCAATGTTTTCCTCTTCTGACTCTGGCTGGACTTTCTGAAAAATCCCTGTAATACACTGGTACAACTGTTATTTTAAATGATCATCAGTAAACTTTTACTTGCATGTGATATTAATCATATTGTTTGATACTTTCCACATATGATCAAGTCACCTTTCACTGGAATGGGCACAGAGGTGAATCGCTTCTTCAGCTGTCAGCATCGGCAGTGCTTCCAAATTTCTTGGCATAGATAAGTGAGACCTCCCAGGGCTTCTTCACCCAATTGAGCCATTTTGATTGGTATGCCATCATTATCTGAAAATCAAGGATTATAGTCTTCAGTATAGATTACAACTCAATGTAAGCAAAACCCAAATCCTCACTAGACCAATACACAGCATCGGTGTAAGCAGAGAAAAGATCAAATTTCACTTGGATCTGTAATCGATGTTCATGGAATCAGCAACCAAGAAAGCAATATTAAATCTTCCATGAACTATCAGAAGAACGTGCAAACCTGTCTTGGAATAAGTCCATCCACATTGAACCTCCATTCAAGTACTCTTTCAATGCAAGAACTCTTTGTTCTATTAAATTGGCATTCCATGATGCTCACCTTCCCAGCACGATCACTGAAGGCAAATGGGTGCATAAGAAAATGTGGTGACAAAAGCTGATGTTGCCTGGCTATCCAAAGATATAGCATCTGGGATCACAAAGAAGATAAACAAACAGCCATTTAGCTCACAAGCAACAAAGCCCACATGGAAGAAGCACACCAGCCTGTATGACCACAAGGTGTCAAAGGGATCAAGATCAGTCATCAAAGAACTAAAAATTATACTATTGTAAATGAAGGGAAATACAGGTCGGGAACCCAAAGTCCATCTGTAGGTAATGGACTTCCCCTTACAGAGGGGTCACACAGAGGAGACGAACCAATTAGGGTGCCATGTAGCAATGGCAAGGCAAACAACTTTCCTCTAGTTCTACTATGCTTCCTCCTCCCCACTCTCATGATGCCAATTCTACCTTACAAACCTGGCTGAACCAGAGGATGTACACAGATGCAAACAGGAGCCGGAAGCATAGGTAATTCAAGACAGATGATCCCTTCAGGACCAGTGGTGAGAGTGGCAATACCGGGAGGGTGGAGAGAAGGTGGGGTAGAAAGGGGGAATCCACTATAAAGATCTACAACTAACCTCTTCCCTGGGGTATGTGGGCGAAGAGAGACATCAGATAGTGTAAGATCTAACAAAGTACTAATAATCTATAAATATCAAGGGTTCATGAGGGAGGGGGTAACAGGAAATAAAGAGCCTATGCCAAGGGCTTAAATAGAAAGCAAATATTTTGAGAATGAGGGCAGCGGATGTACAAATGTGCTTGACATGCAGCGAACTTATGTACAGATTGTCATAAGAGTTGTATGAGCCCACAATAAAATTATTTTTAGAAAAAGTCCATCCAAAATGCTCCTTGAAAGAATATTTCATCTCGTGTTCTTTGGACATTTTGCCAGGAGACTCGAGACCTCAGCAAAAGTTACAGAGTCATCCAAAAAATGGGGGGAGGGTGCTCAGTGAGGTAGACTGACACAATGGCTATGAAAATGGCCTCAAACACAAGAATTGTGAGGACAGCACGGAAGCAGGCAATGTTTTGTTCTACCATATATCTGGTAGCTATCATTGGGTAGCTATGTGTCTAACAGCCTACTCATCCCCGGCTGCAGCGAATTTGTTCATGGTTTGTTTGTTTGTTTGTTTAAACTATAGTCCAGCCCTCCAATGGTCTGAGGGACAGTGAACTGGCCCCCTGTTTAAAAAGTTTGAAAAGTGACCCACAGCATCTTTCCAACAACAGGCTGGAGTCAACAACAAGAGGGAGTTTACACAAACTACTATGCTAACTAACCTTTTCTATTTTCCTCCAAACCATGCCTTAAATCCTTGGTCTATGTTCTAACCAAATCCTCTTTAATGATAGTCCTCCGTTTCTCACACATACCTTAAATGCTCTCTGTGGGAAGACTCTTCTATGAAACCTCTCAGAGGTTTCCTTGAGGAAAGTCACTGTGAGCATTGCAGGGAGCTGCTAGAATGGAAATCACCTGAAGCAGGAAAAGGCCCCTTCCCAAGACCTCTCCCTCGGCGTCCTGGGTGGGAAAAGAATGGATGCCCCACCCTCACCCCATCTGAAGACAGCCAGATTGCTTCTGGCAGAAAAGACCAGAGCCATATCTCTGTTTCACAAGGTCTGAGGGAACAACGCCTGTAGGTCCCCATCAGGAAAGTAGCCACTGCCAGCTGGCTCAGGGCCTCTTTGCATCAGAGATTGTAAACCGACAGTAATTTGGAATATTGGGGCTACTTGGCTTCATGATAGAGGGAACCAACAGTGGCTGAATCCTCCCTTCAGAGGAGAGACAAGCCAGGAACCACAATTTTTTACTTTTTCCTCTCCCTTGAAAAGCCCACGGCTGACCCAAATTAACTCCATAAATGCTGAGGTTGACTCTAAACAAGAAACAGCCTTCTTTGGCCACAGATGGCTCATTGAGTTGCCTGCCTGGGTCTTGTTCTCACCCAACAGTCATGCTAATGTGTTCCTTATTCAACATATTTTAAGTTTTATTTGCTTACAACCCAAATGTCTGTTGACTTTTGCTCAGTCTCCATTATTTGCTATGTATAGAGGACTAGGCCTCAAAAGAAAAATTTAATGTAGACAATAAAACCTGACCCCAAATGTTTCTGAAATACCCCATCTAAAATGGAGGTTTTTATTTTTTCTTTCATGCTGCTGATAGATGCTGTTGATCCCACCCCAACTCAAGACCTTTTTGTAGTTACAGTGAATAGAGATGAACATGGAAAGTCCATGGGTTCTATAGGAAGACAACTGGTGTTCAATCTGCAGGGAAGAAAATGTAGAACAAAATTTTAAATCATAAAAAATTAAAATGGGCTTGAGTTAAAGTGACCAGATTTGAAGTGGGACACCAGTGACCCGGGGGGAGGGGGCGGTTCTCGATTAAAAATTTGGTCTATGTGGAGCAACAAAAATTTTCACAGAATGCAAAAATAGTATTGTAATATATTTATTTTAATTTTAAAACACCGCAGGATGTTGTTACATTGTTAAAAAGTGAGACGTCTGGTTAGCTTAAGTAGAAAGCAATGTTTTGAGGATGATGATAACAACACATGGACAGATGTGCTTGGCATACAATGGATGTATATATGGATTGTGATAAGAGTTGTATGAACCCCTAATTAAATGATTTTTTTAAAAAGACCAGACTTCTTGGTGTGATGGGCATTTCTGGGGAAAGTGTCCCTTCATCCTTCAAACCTAGACTTGAACCTATACCCTGTGACCACCTCTCAGCTAAACAAAAGACAGTCCTAGAAAGTGAATGATAATATCAGGTGAGTCACTGCTCCAACCAAAGAGGAGAGGTATTTGCCAGAAAGGATGGTCAGGAGCAGGGGAAATGGGCAAAGGGAAATGGGAAACCAAAGGAGGAAGTGGGAAGTGAGCCTTGCCTTGGGGGGATTGGCAGCCAATGTCATAAAACAAAATGCGTAGAAATTGTTGAAGGGGGAGCTAAATGGCTCTGTAATTTACACTTTCACCCAAACCACAATAAAAATGCTCACGAAGAAATGAATAAGACAGAGGGAAACACCGCGCCTGGATGAAAAAGAAGACAACAAAGCTTAACCAAATTCTTAAAGGCAGATTCTTTCTGGGAGGGAGTAGACTTCAGGTCATTTGTCATTGCCCCCTCCCTACTCCTTAGCCCTCTCCCCCACTTGTAGTCTCGAGTCTTTCTTTAGTACTGTTTCTTTAATGAGGCCGGGTCTCCAGCATTTCTGTCTCCCATTCACTGTGTAAGTAATGACACGCGTGTACCCTTTTGACTCTCTTGCAATATTTTGGACTCACCCCCAGGCTGCTGCAAAACATTGTTTCTCACAGTTCTTGGATGATGTGGGAAGGTCATAATTTGGAGAAGAGTCCCACTCTGTGCTTCTTTAGTTTAAATCTGGGCTGGGTGAGGGCACGGCTGTAACAGAGGAGTGAGAAACGTCATTAAAATAACATGAACCTAGATAACTTTTCCTACCGAGATCTTGAATGGCTCCCTCCCTTAGGACTTGGATTCACCAGGCGGTGTTTTGCCCTGAGGAGTTAACACTGCTGAGGTCAGTTCCTGTGCCTTCCAAGTTCTCCCAGGCAGGCTGCGTTCCATCCTCAGTCCCAAGGGTCTATACAGCTCCTTAACAGAATCCAGAGCCCTGGGGAGTCCAAATGCATTTGCTTTATTGCCCATCCTCTGCCACACCCATAGCCTTGCTTCTCCAACTCAGAAGTAAAAAAAGAAATCCTTTCTGCCACAGCTTTCGAAGAAAAAGCTCAGAAATGGACATGGACAAGTTTCAGCAGAGTTTCTCCTCATTCTTCTCACATGCTCCAAGATCTGTTTCAGGGACTGAGTGGTGTAGTCAATGCACGAGATAGTGAACGAGGCATAAAACATACAGCAGTAGCCCAAGGCTTGAACACGATCAACATCTAACAAGAAGGGAAAATGGGAAGCATGATTACAATGTACCCTAACAGTCTTCTGGGGGTAGACACGGAGACTTTAAGAAAGCTTGGAAGGCCTAGTCCTGCTGAATTTGAGGGCATGGCCAAGGCATCCCTGGCTAGGCAGTGTTCTCAAGGGAAGATTAGAGCAAGGGGAGAAGGGGATCAGGAAAGGAGGGGGCATTCCAAGCAGTGGGAACAGCAGACTTCAAGTCCAGAATCACGAGTGGCTGTGATTTTTCTCCGAGTGAAAAAGCCATGGGCTATGAGGGAAGGCTTTTCAATGGATGAAAGACAGTACGTTTTTCAAGTGAGAAACTGTCTTTGAGATAATTTGGTTATCTGGATCTTCAGGGAGGGCGCTGCAGTGAGAGTCAGAGAGGGAGTTTGCACAACGTCCCACAGATGAGTAAAGGAAGAGTTTGGCGCTGGATCTGTACATTCCACGGTGGGATCTCTCTCCAACGGAAGAGGACTGATCACTATCCGATGAGTCAAGCAACATTTTGGGGAGTGTTGCAGAGACTCTATATTGGAGAAGACGGTCACTCCCAAGGCACTTGCTAAATTAGCCTCCCTCAGTGTGAAAACCATCTTGAAAACGTTTCCCTAGCATCTCTACAACCAGCACAGCCCACAGTCAAAAGAACTAGAAGGAATTGAGGATGGAAGATAAAGTGGGTTCCGTTAAAGAGGCCGTGTTCTTACAGTAAGGTGACCAGATGCCCCACTTTTTTTTTTTTTTTTTTTTTTTTAGGTATCACTGCCCTCTGGTAGGAGTGGGAGGCCCAGCCTTGCTGCTGCTGGATTTGAACTGCCAAGCCAGTCAGCTGCAGTCCCGCACTCAGCCACTACGCCACCGGGTCTCAGCCTCAGGTGCCCCACTTTTTAACCCCACAATTTAACAATGTCCCATGGTGTTTTAAAATTAAAATAAATATATTACAATACCATTTTTGCGTTCTATGAAGATTTTTAATCCAGGAACCCACCCACCCCCTAGTCAATGGTGTCCCACTTAAAATATGGTCCCTTTATCTTACAACCTCTTCTCTTCCCTTATCTCACCAGGTCCAAATGACTTCAGTGTCTTCCTCTCCCCTCTTAAAAAAAATTATTTCTCCCATTCTTTCCTGGTAGCCCCTTTCACCTGTCCCCCTCCTTACTGTCGTATGCCCTAAATAGTAGACAGACAGGGTCAGAACTAACTAGTTGGTCTGCATCATGGAGAGCAGCAGTTCTCAACCTGTGGATCACAACCTCTTTGAGGCTCGAATGACCCTTTCACAGGGGTCACCCAATTCACAGTGGTAGCAAAATTACAGTTATTAAGTAGCAACAAAAGTAATTTTATGATTGGGGGGTCACCTCAACATGAGGAACTCTATGAAAGGACCAAGGCATTCAGAAGAGTGAGAACCACTAAAGAAGATCAAAGCACTGCAGTCTCTTTTCTTTTTCAATTCAGGCCCCAAGCTCAGAATTAACCCACTGCCCCTATCCTATTTGTCAAACCGTGCTTTGCTTCACGCAGTGAGAGCCCCGAAATGCTGGCTAAGACCCCGGGGTCAACACCATTGAATCCCCAAGGGTTCCTTGCCTTCAAGTGGCCTCCTGCCCCCAGCCAGCCGATGTGCACTAGGACAGCACACTGCCCATCCCATCACGGCTTCACGATGGCTGACCTACCAGTTGTGGCAGCCATGGTATGGTTTCATTTTCTTCCAATGCAGAGCACGCATGGTCCGGGATTACAAAAAACAATAACCTGATCTGATCCAAAGAGTTTCCACAGGCTCATTTTCAGAAGTCTTTTCTTTGATTGAGACTGGAATCTCCACAGAAACCTGGCCATCAGGACCTAGTATTTGAAATCCCCACAGCCTAGCGTCCAGCATGGTGGCCACCGACAGCCTCTGCAGTGGGAGAAACCAACAGACAGCAACGGATAGGATTCCCTACGATGGGGCCGTTAACTCATTGCCTTCTCTGATCCTCCACCAGACATGAAAGGCAGTCCCAACACTAAGCAGACCAGAATTCCAGCTTCTTCTGAGCCATCTAGGTGGGAGGCGTAGCAGGCAAAGAGCCACTTGGAGCTGAGCCATTTCCCGCCAGCCAGGCTGGGGCTGCTGGACCTTGAGCAGCAATGCCAGAGACGCTGTGTCTCCAGCCCTTGCCCAAGCTGGAGCGGGAGGGTGGGAGTGCAGCCGGCTGAACCGCTCTGCTCTTCTGAACTGCTTGGGCCTCCAGCAGGAAGACCGCCAAGGGACGGGGCATTGCAAGGAGGGAGAAGATGACACTCCTTGGGAGGGAGGGGTTCTGCCTGCGGCATGATGTATCGGACCTGTGGAAGCCAATCTCACTTGGAGATAAAGCGCATTTGTTTTGTCCTGCTACGGGATGACAGGAGGAGGCTGGCTGGCGGGATGGTTTCCGGTCGAGTCATCCTTTTTCTGGTAAAACCACCTCGTGGAGGAAGGCGTCTAGGTTGTTTCCTTTCCTCTGAGGCGGCTAAGCACCTGCTGGGTGTGGGGGACCTTCTGTGGACTCTGACTGGCTCTGCAGCCCATGGGGGACTTCTCCCAGCAGCCACCTGGGCCACACAGGTCTCCAGTCCACAGATCTGTTGACAGGGAACAAATGACCGATGAGACCAGAGGACCTCATGCCTTTCCCAGGAAGGAGATGAAAGCAGGGCAGGGCTCACATCCAACAATGGTGCTTTCTGTTCCGGTAGCCAGCCCCTGAGGGGTCAGATGGAGGGTCCGAAAGGACTTGTACCAAGTAGATGACGGTCTGAAGAAGGAACTCCAAGTATGGGCAGAAACACCATTCTCCTCCTTTTATCATTCCAGCAACTTAGAAAGTCTTGAAATCTATGGAGGGAAATTGGCCCTAGTCTTTTGTGTTCCAATTCATCGAATAGGACATCTAAATATTTGGTGTTTCCTATACTCAACTAAATGATCCCATTACAATTCTCTCACTCTTTTTTTAGGCTACTTTGTTTCTGTTCTGTTTCCTAAATTGTTTTAGGGTATAAAGGAAAGACATACACCCCATCTCAAATAAAATTTAAGTAGCATATTTATTAAGGCTTATAAGAGACAAAGATAATGACAGTGGCACATAATCTCGATATGGGAGCACATTATCTTGAGGCCAAAATGGTGTCTAAAAGGTACTGATATACAAAGTTTTAGAAAGGGCATGGGAGAAGGAAAGGAAATGTTCACAAAAGCAGGCTTGAGGGCAGACCAAGACATCCCTGCTCCAGGAGGGACTACAGAAATAAGGAACATGATTGTGGCAGTCATGTACTCTGGTGCCAATTTGATTGAGTGTAGGGGTGGAGTCTAGCCTGTCAATCTGGAAATAGCCAATGAGACCTCTCTGTGGGCATGGCTTTCTCTGAGAATTCTGGGAAATCTCGTTTATTTCCCCAGTGGAAGTGAGAGACTATCGACTCAGTCACGTGGAGACACTTGACTGACAAGACAACATGGCACCATGCTGATAGATCCTGAGTTCTGGAACTTGGAGGAGCCAGAGGAGAAGCCACGTGGGCTTACCCTGATGGAACCAGACCTCTGGGACTGAAGAAGCCACGTGGAGACTCCTGTCAGATGCATGGGGAAACCCCTGCCAGCACTGAGATGTTTCTACCACCACTGGGATACACAAGACTCTGCACCTACTGGCCTGTGATTGTCCTGGCATCATGGCATGTGCTTTGTGAGTCTGAAGAAGACTTTAAAGATTGCTATCAGACAAATGGGCTAATATCAGACTTATGGACTTGGACAGGACTGGGTTGGGATGCTTTCTCAATGTTCCATTCCTCTTGTATATAAACCTCTTCCTTATATGCATATGCATGTTTATGAATTTGTTTCTCTAGTCTACCCAGACTAACACAATGACCAAGATTAGGACACACTACATTGCTAGATAGAAGAGCTTATGAGATTGGTCCAGGGGCCTTTGACCAAAGCAGTCAGGGAGACACTGGCAGGTCATGACTATGTGATAACCTGGACTGTTCTTACTACAGTGACTTTCAATAAGGACACACCCAGGCAAGTCATTAAGAAAGACAGCCCCTCCCCTCGGCTGTCTGGAAAGGTGTGGACAAATTGCACTGTCCAATGCACTCTGTCTGAGGGCGAGATTATCTACATCCTCAGTTAATGATCAGAAAGAATTCAGTGGAGGCTTAATCTATGTGGGGACTCTGCAAATGAATCTGGGGCTGTCCCTGACATCCATAGCCTTTTGCTAACTGTGATGCTCAGAATTTAAGCTCTACTCCGAGCCTCGCTTTTGAGAATCATTTATTCATTTAGTTATTCACTGATTCTAAAATATATTTTTTTTAATTTTTAAGTCATTTTATTGGCATCTCATACCTCGCTTATCACAATCCATACATACATATATTGTGCCACGTATCCTCACATGCCCGCTGCCATCATCATTCTCAAACCATTTGCTTTTCCACCTGAGCCCTGGACAACAGCGTTCCATCTTTTCCCCTCCCCGCCCCCTTCTCTACCAACCCTTGATATTCTATAAATTATTATTATTTTGTCATATCTTACACTGCCTGATGTCTCCCCTAGTCCACTCCGCCACTGTCCATCCTCCAGATAGGAGGTTATGTATAAACCCTTACAATTGGCTCCCCTTCTCTATCCCACCCTTCCTCCACCCATCTGGTATCTCCACTCTCATTACTGGTCCTAATGGGTTCATCTGGTCTGGGTTCCCTGTGTTACCAGTTCCCATCTCTACCAGTGTGCCTCGTCCAGACTAGCCGGATTTGTAAGATAGCATTGGAATCATGATAGTTGGGGGGAGGAAGCCTTTAAGAACTAGAGGAAAGTTGTATGTTTCATCATTACTTCACTGCACGCTGCTACCCTTCTGTAAGGGGATGTCCAATTGCCCACAAATGGGCTTTGGGTCCCCCATCCTGCACTCCCCCTCATTCATAAGGATGTGATTCTTGTTCCTTGGTGCTTGATGTCTGCTCCCTTTGACGCCTTGTGATCACACCGGCTAGTGTGCTTCTTCCATGTGGGCTTTGCTGCCTCTGCACTAGCTGGCCGCTTGTTTATCTTCAAACCTTTAAGATCCCAGAAACTTTATCACTTGGTAGTTAGACATCCTCAGCTTTCTCCATCATGTTTGCCTCTGCACCCATTTGTCTTCTGCAGTCGTATCGGGAAGGTGGGAACACTATTAAAATATTTTTAAGTGCCTAAAAATTTTTAAGTACAGGTCCTGAAAGCAAAGAGATGAGTGAGATCAAATCAGTCATTACTTTTGGTATGATTTTTGCCACTAAATGACAACTTTACCCCCAGAGATATTTTTAGTCTTCCATTGTATTTCAAGATCAGTCTAATGACCCTTGCTTCCTTTGGGTAGCTAATTGTGCAGTAGCTAGGAGAAGGCTTCGTTACCTCTTAACTCCCCATTTTTCAACAAACTTTTTGAAGATACCTCACATACATGGGTTTTTTTTGTCATCCTTTAACTTTAGGATCCTCCCCTTATAGTTCCTTTTCCTAGACTTATTGTTACAGATTTCAGAGATCAGAGAGGGGCAGAAGAGTAAGTGGATGAACACAGCGACATAGTGGAATGAACACTGGAAGCAGGTACTGTGTCGGGTCCTGGGAAGGGAAGTTTAACCTACAGCTGTTTTCCAAAAGAGCACACTAGATCTGAGGAGCAAGAGATGAGTAGGCAGGGTGTAACAGCAGAGAGGTTTGAATGGAGATGTGCTCAGGATCATGAGACGTCCACTGGGGCTGGCACAAAGTCTTCTTACGGAGCACCATCAGAAAAGGGATCTACAGAAAAGAGGTGGGGTACATTGGACTATTAATCCCCAGTGATTCATGCCTACCAGGGACTTCCTAATAAAAGATGCAGCAGTCTGAAAATTTTTACCACTTGGAAGCCCTATAGAGCAATTCTACCATGTCTTATGGGGTCACTGTGAGCAGGAATTACCTTAATGGCAGTGCAGCTTTTTGCCCCATCGAAGACTTTGTCTGGATTTTATTAGCATAAGCATCTCGTCTGATTGGCCAATATTCTCACAATCTTTTGCCAATCTTCTAGAGTCATGCTAAATTTTTGTTTGTTAATTTATCTTTGTTTGAGCCAAAAGAAAGAAGTATCTTGAAATCTTACCCTTTGATTGTGAACTAGTCAATGTCTCATGACCAATCTTCCCATTTTGAAGCTGAATTTTAGGTAGGTCCAGATTTTTAATTGATTATGTTACTAGCAAATTACTACTTTCATCATTAAAAGTTAACTAACTCCTGTTACTATCCCTGTAGGTTTTATTTGTCCATAAATTATCAAGTACAATGTTTCTTTTCTTGAAATCATTAATTGTCTGGTATATATATATGTTTCCCATTCCTTAACTTTATTTTTCTCCATTTTTTTCAAGATAATATTCACTTCTTTTATCTTTGTGTTGCTTTTTACACTGTTATTCTTTTGCCAAGTCATTGAGTTGATACACTTTAACTCTTCGTATTCACAGTGGCTATTTCTTCTTTGACTATTCAATCATTTCCATCCTCTTGCAGGTAGAGCACTAGCCTCTGAGAACACTCTTTCCCATACAGACAAATCCCTTGAACATGTTTTGAATGGGAACTCTGCAAACCTGTTTTTCTGGCTGATTGGAATTGATCACTAGGAAATATCCTGACCCAAGCTAGGTCAGTCAGCATTCTGCACAAGAATATCTAATCTGGATCTGAAAGGAACGTTTGCGAGGAGATCACAGCCAAGAGGATCCTTTTGCTTTGCAAGTCAGAATGAAAACCTGACTCAACTTCTACTACTTCATGGGAAAATTCAGTATGCAGGAAGAGGAAAAGGTGCTGGCAGATAAATCAAAGGAAGAGAGAGAGAATCTTTCTGTTTGTAAGCCCAAAAAAGTTTCCTTTTAATTCTGGCTAGTTGAAGTCGATTTGCTTTCAACCAAATGACTCCAGAAAAACACTTATGTTAATGAGTAAATGACTTGGGGAATGAAGACAGCTTTGGCTGCACCCTTTAAATGTCACCTCCAAATGCTTTACTTTGTTAGATATCTACATTTTTTGATCAATGATAGTTTTGGAGAGTCTGCTTTTATTTTTCTTACTTCAGATGGATAAGGTTTCCTCCGTTTTTGTTGATTAACTTTATGCCATAAAGTTCTAATTTGATTGCCTTGTAGACAAAGAATATAGCCTATAAAGCATGGCTTCTTTTGTGTGGTAATCATTTCGGTATGCATTGGGATTTTAATTATGGGCTGAAACAAGATCTGTTTTTGTAAGTGATCTACATGGGCCAAAAAAGAACATATCTATGAAGGGCCACCCCTCCAAAAAAAAAAAAAAAAAAAAAACCACCTGGATTTTCCACCCCAAAGCTACGTATCAAATTTTTTTTTTTACAAAACAACCTTATCACCTCCAAAGTACTCTTCATGACACTTAATACATTTGTCTCCATTTTTGGAAACATTTTTCAGACTCATCTGTTTAAATGGCTGATAGCACCTACTTTGTTTTTTTTTTCTCACCTCTTATAGATGGTCACATTGCTGTCCTTTTATGGCAATACTAATAGCTGCATCGCTCTCTTGTGAGTCATTATATATTTAATTGCATGTACTTGAATATAGAAGTTTTGCTTAATCTTTTTTATGTTATCACCGTTGCATTTATTTTACTCCAATATGAGAATCTGACTTCTCAAACACAGAGGAACAATAGAGAATAGTCCCTACTGAGTCAGTTGCTTAAACAAGTCCTCACATACAATAATTTTAGAATAACAGTCCAACTAATCCTGCCTCAACACTGGGATCAAGCATGGAAACAATTGTAACAAAGGCACAGGACCAGGAAGCATTCAGCTCTATTGTGCACAGAGTCGCTTTGAGTCAGATTCTACTGACGGGCACCTAACAAAGACAACAATGACTGTCCATTATAATGAATGAAAATAGTTATAATTTTTAATCTGTTCTCACTCTCTTTACAGCATATGATTGAATTGCACCCATGTTTTCAGTTCATTTATCCATTGCATAACTTATCCTCTTCTTTTAAAGCTTATAGTCTTGTATTTCTTTATCAATAACTATATATAACCTATCACAAATCCTTAGCTTTATATCTCACTCATTGCTTTGCTTATTTGAAGCTTGTTTTACATCAGATTCCTTTGCGAAGGCTCAGCAAACACTTTTGGATAATAGTTTCTGTGCCCTTTATATTTGAAAATTGTGGGAGTCACCTAATCTAGTGTCAATTTGAGGATTAAGAGTATAGGGGTGGAGTCTAGTCTGTCAATTTGGAGATAGTCAATGAGACCTCTGTGTGGGCATGGCTTTCTTCTGAGAATTCTGGGAAATCGGGCCATATTTTCCCCCTTGGAGGCAAGAGACTCACTTCTCAGTCCCTTGGAGATGCTCTACTGACAAGACACAAGGCTGATTCCCTGTGAGACATCCCAGAGGAAAAGCCACATGGGCTTACCCTGAAGGAACCTGACTTCTGACACTGGAAAAGCCACATAGAGGTTCCTGCCAGTGCTGAGATGCTTCTACCACCACTGGATACACAAGACCCTGCTCCCTCTGGTCTGTGATTATCCTGATGTCATTGCATGTGCTTTGTGAGTCTGAAGAGGACTTATAGAGTGGTATCAGACATATGGACTAATATCAGACTTATGACCTTGGACTGGACACTGAGTCGGGATGCTTTCTCAATGTTCTCTTCCTCTTGTATAAACCTCCGCCTTATATACATATGTGTGCTTATGAATTTGTTTCCCTATTCTACTCCAACTAACACAAAAATCATTTCTGTTAAGCACACAAATTTTAGATCATATTTTCTTCCCTTGATGATATGAAGCAGCTTACTCTATGTTTTGTGACATACTCATTCATGTCAAACACTCTAATGATAACTATAAGTTAGGGTTAGGCAACTTCTTTTTTTTAATAGCATCATACGGGCAGGGGGTTGTGCTGAGAATCCCAATGTGACCCCACTTTTATCACCATGGAAACAGCAGAGAGCAACGATCCTCGAAAGTGGCAGGAAGAGGTGTGTGGCAATGAATCCCAACGAACAGTTCACTGAAAATCAGCATGCTTTAAGATGCCGAGCTCCGACTTGAGCATTTCCTCAGCCCAGCTGCTGCCTCAGAGCCTTTAATTAGAAGAAACACGATCTCTTCCCAACCACGTTGTTGGCTAACATCCATTTGTATTTGGTTCTTACAAAGGCCAATATTGAATGCCATCAGAGCTCACTCAGGGGAGAGTGTGAGCCTAACCTCTTCAAGCCAAAAATATCCCCCAGGCAAAACACAGACATGGATTCCATTTCCACCCTCAGTTGAAGAAACACATTCTTTTCCTATCATCAGCAAAGTTTTAAGGAAAACAAGCACATGAAGGGCAGTTTTCCCAAGACTGCTGAGCTGTGTTGATAACACCTATGGTATTTTCTGCCATCCACTCCCTCACCCACATTGTCAAACCAGAGGCTTCCATGTTACTAGGGTATTACATCCTCCATCACGATCCTGAGCCACAGCTGATTCATCCAGAGGTGGTCTCCAGACCCCTACCCGGAAGCTCATCTCTCTGTCTAAAGCTGAGGGTGCTGTGGGTGAGTTGCTGGAGCAAGCTGAATATTTAGACCGAGGGCTGAAAGTTAGATCAATCTCTTCCCAATGTTGAAGATGAGAAATTCATGGCCTCCTTGATGCCTTGTGGCGAAATCTTGGAAGCACAAAAAGATTTGGTTCTCATGGTAATTGTGGGCCATGTGTGTTCCTATTCCTTCGATAGTTAGATCAGTCAACTTGTTCTTGGACTCTTTAAGATAATTGAAGATGTTGAAACCTAATTCTCATTTTTGGTGACACTAGTTTGAGATTGATATCTGGAATTGCAAATGATGAATTTCGGGCATAATAAAGTTTAAGAGGTCTGGCTACATGTGAAAAGTCTTCAGCTTTGTGAACCAGAAAAGGGTATCATTTCCCTTGTCATTGAACCTATCCGTTGACCTTTTTCTTATAGTTTTCTTCTTTGCACCACTTTAAAAAATGGCTTTCTGTGACTAGTAATTGCTCCAAGGGCTTATCTAGATAGGACTCTTTCCATAAGCACTGTGCTTGATTGATAAACACATTAAAACATCCAGAACGTGTGAGCTCTTTTGCCAAAATTCTCTTAGAAATGGAAACCAGAACAGCTTTTTTTTTTAAGATAGGGCAAGTGCCAAGACTTTCTTCATTTAAAAAAACACCATAAGAAGTAAAACAAATGAAAGAAAAGCAAATCATAACCCCAAGAAAAAACATACATATCACCATGAAGCTGCTGCACAGAGATGGAGAGCAAGTGGCCACTATCCACCATGAGGGAGACTCGCCTGAGAAGTGGGAAGTCACCACCCTTGACTCAAAAGTGGAAAACATGAGAATGAGCATCCCTGGGTTGGGGAAAAGATGGGATGGAGTGGGACGTGGCAGGATGGAGTAGGATGAGATTGGGCAGATAGAATGGAATGAAAGGATATGAAATAGGATAGGGGTGAGGTGAGTGGTTGGGATGGGATTGGATGGAGTAAGGCAAGGTTGAATGGGGAAGAATGAAACAGAATGAAAGAGGACAGGATGGGATAAAATAGAGTAGGACAGATGGCATGGAGTGGGTGGAACGAAAGTCAACGGTATCGATGGGATGGGATGGGATGGGATGGGATAGGATGGAATGGGATGGGTGGAGTGGCTAGAATTGGATGGGAGGATAAAGATGGGAGAGGCATGATGGGGCAAGATTGGGTAGGATGGGATGGACTGAAAAGGAATGAAGAGAGTGCAATAGAATGGAATGGAATGAAATTGGATGAGACCAAATGGAATGGGTAAGGTGGATGGGGTGGTTGGGGATGGCATGAGATGGAGTGAAATAGGATGAGATGAAATGGAGTTGGGTGGAATGTGGTAGGATTAAATGTAATGGATTGGAGTGAAATGGGAAGAGATGGTATTGGAGAGGATGGGGTGGCATGAGATTATATGAATGGGGTAGGATGATGAAATGAGAAGGGAAGAAGTATGTTGGGATGGGGTAACATGGGATGGAATCAGATTAAGTGGAATGGGGAGGAATTGAATAAAATAAAATGATGTGTGCGTGTGTCTGGGATTGGAAATGAAAACAGAAATTCCACCCCAACTCATCCCAACGAGATGCAGGAGAACTCATTTGGTAGAAGCTAATGAAGTCATTAATAAGGGGAGTAGAAGTCTCACTGACCAACCACAATCCAGTTTTGGCACAGATAATCTCCAACATCCTTACTTCAAATTTCCAGCTTCTGATCTTAAATCTACTTCAGCAACATTCTTATTTACACATGTTACAGGAAATAAGTCCCAACAGGGATTTTTTTCCATGTGCAAAACAAGTCTTCTGGAAATGCCATTCTCTGAAAATCCACTTATATGAGCAGACTTAGAGTGGCGTTCTGAAATCAAGCAGTGGCTGAGACATCATCTTCATCTGCTGTTTAAAGATAGCTAGACAGGAAACCCCTGGTTATGAACATCCATACCCCTTGATGCTATGCAAATTGGACCATCCTTTGAAAAGGATCGCAAGGTACCACTTTCAACAATTCCTCAACACAATCACCTTCACTTGCTGCGGGCACAGCTTCCAAATCATTGAAAAGGCCTCACACCTATTCTTGCACCAAACCCAAAAACTCATCCCCTTGAGGTCAATTCCAACTCGTTGACCCGATCGCACTGAGTGGAACTGTCCTGTGTGGTTTCTAGATCTTTATGGATGCACACAGGCACATCTACCTCCCACCCCCACTCCAAGAGTAGCTGATAGGTTCGAATCGCCAACATTGTAGCAGCCAAACACTTCAACTATGGGCCACAAGGGCTCTTTTCTTTCACTGCCCACCCTCTGCCATTTAGTTGACTCCAAGTCATCCTTATCTAACAAGACAAAACAGACTGTTCCCTAGGGTTTTCAAGACCATACATTTTTATCAGAGCAAAAGGCATCATCTTTTCCCCATGGAGTGGCTGGTGCATTCGAACTGCTAATCTTGAGGTTGAAAGCCTATCACATAACCAATCGCACCACCAGGGCTCCTTGCTTAAGAGTAATTAAGAACCGTAGGCACCTGTCCACTGCGTACCTTAAAGACACACTTAGGAACTGATCTCATTCATAGCCCGGGGACTGCCTGTAATTAAAGGGTTCTTCCTCCTCTCTCCGGCACATGTGCTGGTTAGTGCTTTCCCTCTATCATAACTGCAGCGCAACCTGGAAATGAGCCTCAGTCCCTGGACAGAGATCCGTGAAGCCTGTGCACAAAGACCCACTCTTCATTCTTGATTCAAAAGCAGCAGCTCTCGCCGCAGATGTTGATGGCCAAATCTAGCGCATGGAATTAATTAATTGGCAATGTCGTCGCAACAAGCGGCCTCGCTGTTTGTTTGAGATGCTTCTCCTTTCCAGTTATTTACAGCAGAAGAAAACATGTCATTAGGAACTGAGGATCAGTTATTCCAGGAAGTTGGAGACTCACAGTAACATGGAAGCCAGTTGGGGGCATTGCTAATTAAAGGAATCATCGGGTGGCACAGTTAATGTTCTTGGCCGGCCACCAAATGCTGGTGGTTTGCATCTACCCAGAAGCACCTCAGCAGAAAGCCCTAGTGGTTCATTTCACAAGCACCAGCCATGGAAACCCCTGGGGCAGGCAGCTCTCCTTTGTGGCACACGGGGTCACCGGGAGTCGGAATTGACTCTCCCTACTCTGCAGTCACTGTTTTTCTTTCTAATGATGATACCAAAACTCAGGCGTCAAGCCTGGCTGTCTACTGCACGTAAGATAGCAGAGCGTGCCCAGGAATCATGCCCCAAATGATACCCCTAAACTCACTTGGCCCATGCTTCGTACTTCCAGAAAGCCCCAAATGCAATACCCAGAACAGGAGGCCAAAGGTGAGTGAACAGGACAATTCTCATTGGAGTTCCTCTCTGGGGCCGCTCTTCAGCCGTGACGCTGACATACTAAAGAAGATTGGTGATACACACGTGGAGGATACACGGGTCCCAGACAGTGCACTGTCTCTAGTCAAGAGGCAGGTCCAGTTATTTCCATGGACCCCTACGTTAGCAGTTTAGCATCAGGTATGATTGGACACTGGTAGAAAGAATGCAGCCCAGGTCAAGGTAGGCGTTCATTCAGGAAAGGTCTTGCTCATTCATTCTTAAAAACGCCAACCACTATTGACGAACATACGATCATGGACAATTTATTTATGAGAAGAGCTGGAATCACCTAGGCATCAAATTCAGGAGGCCCATAAACTAGCGTGACAAATGGCTGGGTAACAAGAAGCACATGGGAGTTCTGTTTTAAGAGTCTTTCAGGAGGAAGACAGGCTGAGATCCCCATCCCGTGGACCCCAGCTGAGGCAGTCCACAGTTCTGGCAGTAGGAGTGCCAGCAGGCAGCCGGGAGTGGCAGCCGACAGTGCCTGCACGACGTGGGTGTGCATGGAGAAGGGTGAGTCCCCATACACACATATTTGTCCAGGCTCCTCGATGGCAGAAACAGCATGAATGTTAAGGCAGCAAGAAAGAGCCAGGGGGACCTTGGCCAGGCGTCAGCTCGGTAACCTGAAGCACATCGTGTACCTCCCACCCCCACCCCCACACTCCAGTTTCCTCAAACATAAGAGGAGGAGATCAAGTTCAATGATCTCTGAGGGCCCTCTCTGGTAAGAAAACCCATGATTAGTCTATGATTGTTTCATAGATTTCAGGGAACTCCGTGGCTTGCCAATTGTGTCTTTATTGGGGGTTTTTAATTACTGATGTGATGAATGGCATATTTGGAACGCTGTTAGTAATAAGCAGGTGCTAGGCCGCACACAGCACACTCTTAATATTTTCTCTCAGGACTTACAAAAGTACCGACAGATGTGGCCGAGATGGCCAGCCTGTGAGGGAAGTCCCTTATTGGAAATATGACATGTGTCTTTGGACACCCCGATTTAGACAAGGTGCATTTGGGTCACATCTCTCTTGCACTGGCTGTCAGCCAGAGGTGGGGAAAAACAACAACTAACATTTATTTGAGCTCAAGATGGGGAAGTTACAAAGATTAATAAAATATTACAGCAGCTTTAACTGATGTCAGTACCTTAGGGATTGGGGTTGGGGGTAGGTAATTAAATATGCAGTCTGACCCCTGAGCCGCTTGTGCTTATGAGAATTATATGAATGCACATTGCAGGCAGGCTGCTGTTGCATATGCCGAGTGCCCACTTCATACTGAGCTTGGGCTATTAAGGGAAATTCAAGACTGATTTAGAAAAAGAAAGAGTGAGGAAAGAAAGACACCGATTATTTTAAAGTGGATGTACTTACAAATAAAATGAGAATGGTATACTAATTGTGTTAACATCTAAGGGCAAATTGAGCAAATAGATTATCCAGGAAAAAGACAAATTCAATAAAAACTACTATTCACTGAGGGAATGAAAGGAGATACTGGGCTTACAAATTTTTTTTTAAGGAATACTGAGAGGAAAAATGCTCTTCGAACTTAAAAATCTGAATGCAGTCATGATGCCTGGCTTCATAGAAGGGGTGAAAGCTTTAAGTTGAGGAAATCACACAGAAATAGGAATAAAAGGTCAGGAAACTGGGGGACAGTTTTAAGTAGCCTATCACCCAAATAAGGGGGGGAAGGGGAGATCATGTTCCTTCAAATGTTTGAGTTGGGGGGTCCAAACATTCGGAAAGGCGAAGATCGGGGGTGTAAGGTAGATGGAGGAAGGTTTCCCAATGAAATTCTACCAGGGAAGACCTGGCTACTCTCCAAGGTGATCACAGGTGGAGTGTGGTGATGGAGGGAAAATGTGTCAGCTCGATTTCCTCGCCTTTTTCTTACTAACCCAATTTTCCCTTTCCTTAAAACTTCTTCATAAGTCATGTGATTATCTTTTGTCCTTTAAGAAAATCAATCGAGAGTGACCTCCTTTAGATTATCAAGATTAGCTGAAAAGAAACAGGTGCCATAACGTTCCTAATGACCTCCCTGCCCTGACTTGATAAGGCCCAGCAAATCCTCTGGGAAGCGACTATTTTGATTGGCTGTTCTTTAAAAGGTCCCCAACAGGAAGAGACACAAGTAGCACTGAGAGAACTGGCCTGTCACCAACCACTGACCACAGAGACGTGTTTAATCACCTTCTGAATAAACCTGCAACCCAAGTGAGCAGTTCTTTTTGACTTTTGTCGACCCACAGGCAAACATTCAATATTGATCTAACCAAAATTGTGATACAACTATATTACAATATTGGGAGACTATTCAATGTGTATGTAGGAAGCGTGCAGGTGGTGCAGAGGTTAAAGTACTCCCCTGTTAGCCAAAAGGTTGGCTATTTAAACTAGAGTTGTTTTTCTCCCCAGAAAAGAAGTTACCATAAAATAAGGTCACGCAGATTTAAATGTTAAAACACAAGAAAATGTTTCCCTTGAGACCAAGAGGAGAACGCTGCTGTAACACACCAAGGAGACATTACAGGGGAGCCGGGAAAAGTCACTCGGCTGCTGAGACTTCTGGTAGCCAGAGGCAGAGAAGTGCAGCTCACTCTGACACCGGGTCCCATACCCAGGAGTTACCTGTTTAAGAAAATAAACTGGAATTGTAGAAGGCATGAGGACAGTAAGCAGGGTGGACTTTGCTAGGTTTCCTGGGCTTTTTAGAGACTGGGCATTTTAAGTCATTCCACAGACTTCAGCGGCACAGAGGCCTAGAGGCTGTCTCTAACTGCTGTGTACTGGCACTGGGGTCTTCAGATGGGTTCGCAGGGACCCTGCAGTGTGAGCATGTGATAACAGTTTTTGTTGGCTAGGGGACTGGGTCAACGGCTGAGGGAAACAGAACAGTCTCTGGATGCCTCAAAACTAGGTCAAGGCCACATTTAAAGAGAATTTCATTGAAGATACTCTTTACCCTGGCATTGCTTCTCATGAATCGTGCAGTGGGGGTGTCACCCTCAAACCTTTTTTTCCTTCAAAGTACAGGAATTGGAAAAATAGAATTAACATAGCATTATTAATAAGCTATAGGTTTATGTTTAAAACAAAAAATGGCAAAAAAAAAGCATCCAATTATTCAGAGTTCTTTGAGGGAGCTGATCTATGGATGACATATCACCCTAGTCACTTACCTTGCTTCACACCAGCGATGTTTAATACACATTAGTCAAATACTTATTGAAAAACTTGCTGTGTTTATGAAACTAATAATAGTACATGAAGAAATTATGTATGTGAGCTATATGTCAAAAATTAGAAATCTACTTGAAGCCATTAAGAAGTGAAATACATAGAATTTTATGTCATGTTCCTAGATAGGGAGGTAATAAAATATTCTATGGGTCAGATGTACAATTATACATATATTAACTTCATCCTAATGCAATGAGATGCTATTCCGATTAAGCTCTTGAGAAAGCTTTAAAAAAGTGGTCATTATAAATAATTGGATTCACATGTCACCTAAAATGCAGACAAATGTATGTATGGGATCTATTTGTAGCTTGTGGATCCTCTTGGACTTGACATTTCAATGTGCAAAGGCAAATGGTAAGGAAAATCCAGGGCTTTAAACATGTTCGCTCAAGTTCAGTATCCTGATCAGAAACGATCTTTCTACCCTGTCCACTCCCATGGTGTGGATTCTGATTCATAACAACACTAGGATTTTCAAAGCTGTCAATCTGTACAAGAGCAGAGAGCTTCATCGTTTGAGCACAGAGGGTCTGGTAGATTTGAACCATCAACCTTTTAATTAGCACTCCAACTCTTATTTTTTAAAAATCATTTTATTGGAGGCTCCTACAGCTCTTATATCAATCCATACATCAATGGTATCAAGCATATTTTGACATGTCGCCATCATTATTTTCTAAACATTTACATTCTATTTGAGCACTCAGACATTTAAACCAACAACAGCACTCCACCAGAATCTGCAGTTTAACGAGATCAGCAGGTAATTTCTACAAATTTCCTATGTGATTCTTAACTGTAAAATGTAAATTCTGATTCAATGTATTTGAGGTGGAAATGCAGTTTCTGAGCAGAATGTCAAACTGGAAGGAATTGTTTCTAAGCCTCCCTTACCATGCAAATTCTTACAAGACCTACAGGGTCCCACCTGATTTAGATCTCCGCCTCCCCTTCTCCGAGCTTATTCCCTTTCACCTCTCCACCCCCTCACCCACCTTCAGACTGCAGAGCCATATCGGTGGGCAATCAGAGTTAGAGGAAGAGGACTAAGAGAGAAAAGAAAAGGTTTAATGGTTCTAGTAAAATACATAAGTCGGGGAGGGGGGATATATATATATATATATATATATATATATATATATATATATATATATGTCAACAGTTTACCTGGTCACGGAATTCCATTTTTGCATCTCATGAATATCTGACCAGCTACTAGAACCACATGTTCACGAGCCCAAATAAGTCCACTCTTGCTCTTGCTGTTCGAGCAACCTCATCAAGACCAACCCTTAAAGCTTTCATAAAAATCTGTACAACTTGTTTCACATACTTTTGACATGTTGCCATATTATTTCCAAAACATTACTTAACTAAATTTTAACAAACCTCGTGATCAGATTCAGGTCTGTGGATCTGACCTGAACAACGCTATTGTCAATTGCCTCATTTGCATGTGTCAGCTGGACAATGAATGAGGAAGCGTGCAGGAGAATTGATGCATTTGAACATCGGTGTTGGCAAGGAATGTTGACCATCCTACCCTGGACTGCCAGGTGTAGGAACAATTGTGAGCAGGGCACAGGACTGTTCAGCGCCTCATTCTGCTGTGCAGAGGGTAGTTATGGGTCACAGCAAACTCTAGGGCGCCTATCAGCAACAGGGACAGCCAGGAGAACAGACAACACTTGGAAGATGTACCACCAGAATGCTCTTTTGAAGCAAGGATGGGCAGCCTTTGTTTTATATACATTGGCCGTGTTATCAGCAGGGACCAGACCTGGGAAAATGACATCGTGCTTGGTGGAGTCGAGAAAGATTTTCGACAAAATGGATTAACACAGTGGCTGCAAGAATGGGCTCGATCATAGGAACAATTGTGATGAAGGTGCCAGACCAGGCAGCGTTCCATTCTACTGTACATAGGATAGCGATGAGATGGAACAACTCAATGAAACCTAACAACAGGGTGACCATCAGCTCTCAGGCTAACTTGAATGCACCACTAAAATGATGAACTATCTAGAAGAAGAGCACTCCCTCTTCTCAGATCCTCCTTGTGAGTCTGAGCTACCCCCAGAATATCACTAAATAATGTTCTGTCTCCATGACCAAATCCTTATTACTTGCTTTTAGGCCTGCCTCTACCTTGGTCCCTGTCCCAACCCAGTGGATGTCTAATTCAAAGTCTAAACCCCTGTCTGCCTGACACCGTCCAGCTCTTTCTCAATCCAGTTTCAACAATATGAGACACCACCTCCTTTTCATAACAGCACTCCCTATCGAACCTATGTAACTTTGCCAAACAGCAACCAGTAAGTCCAGAAGAATGCTTACTTAACCATACAGATGGCTGTGAAGCTCTTCTCAGGGACCTCTGAGTTAAGTTCAGGAAACTACAGTTTGCATGTTTTGAAGAGGTCAGTCAACAAATTCTTACCAAGCTTTATCTATGCCCAGACCTCACACCCAAATCATTCTTCCTTAAAATGAAACCATTCTTGTCTGACTTCACTAATCTTACCCTTCACTCTTCCTTCTCACATCATTTCAGTAACTTCACTACAATTGCTTTCTCACTGAAGTCAATTCAACTCTCTCAGTCTCAACTGACCGGGCAATTCTAGAAGCTCAAGATGTTCCTTAGCGTTAGCTTTCCAAAGGCGTCTTGAATTTCACAATTAATAGTCATATTACCAAACAAAAATAAACCAGAACATTACACTGGGTTGGAACCATTTCACTATTTCTTTAAAAAAGAAGAAGTGGGGATTTGTGATATGAGCTGCAGATACAAACCCAAACAAAGGACAGCACTCAACTCAAAATCTGAGGCTAACCAGGGGCCGAATCCTGTTTGCTTTGAGGTTTTGCGAAAGGTCTCGGGGCCTAACAAAGTTCAGATGAAACTTGGCTGTTTCTCTCTTAGGCTCTGGCTCAAAACTTGTGGTGTTTCATGTGGTTTGGAGTTTTAAAACAAGACTTTTGCACAGCACTAATAAATGATTCTTTCTCAGCATGGAAAGCAATTAAACGTACAGCCTCTTGGGTTTTAGTCTTAGAATCACTATTTATTTATTAGGAGCTGGGAGAAGGGCTAAATGGCCTAGAAGAGGGCTCACACATAATGAGGTAGGTGAATTTACTCAAGATACTGCATTTCAGATGACTGGAGACCCAACCAGCAAAAGAGGAACTCCTAAGAAACCAATAAAACGAGGCCATTGGGAAACTTGCTAATGAAGAGAATTTAGCATCAGCCTGCAAGGAACATACGAGGACTGCCTGCAAAGCTCCAGGGAAGACCACATGAAAGGACCCCTACACCATCTGTCTTCAGCCTTCAACCACCACTCGGAAGGCTGCTGGTGTGCTTTCCAGTACATGCAAGAGGGGAGCTTCCTCTTTGGACAAACTTGTTCCAAGCAGTCCACTCATATTGGTTCACGCTGAGGATAAGGTGGGGGAGTCCCTCCAAGCAAGGTTCACGCTAGATCTTGCTTGTAAGAAAGGGGCAGCACACTGGAGTTCAGTGAGCTCATCTGTCATGACACACCAGGGAGTCAACGTTCCAACTCCTAATGGAGAGTGATGAGGCTACAGCAGACTCTGCCAAGACAAAGCTTCTCTTTAGAGTGCAGCCTTTTGAAGGGGTGCCTCCAGTCTGGACAGTGATTGAAAAGGAGAACTTGAGGGTGGTAGTTATGTAATCTGTTGTCAATTTGAGAGGATTAAGAGTGAATGGGATGGAGTCTAGCCTGTCAATCAGATCACAGCTTGATGACCTCATTTGAAGGCAGTAAGAGATAAATAGGTCACAGGAGGCAGGACCCACGCTGACTTCCTGGGAGACACTGCAGTTGACAAGACACATGGAGCTACACGAGAGACCTGGAGCTGAAGGAGCCGCGTGGAGACCTGTGCCAGCGCTGAGATGCTTCTAATGCAACTGGATCCGCAATACTTTCCACCCACTGGCGTGTGATCTTCCTGCAGTCGGTATCAGAGCATGTGCTGTGTGAATCTGAAGAGAAATTTATAGATTGCAATTGGATATATGGGCTGATATCAGACTTATGGACTTGATCTGAACTGGGCTGAAATGTTTTCTCAATGTTCAATTGCTCTTGTATATGAAGCTCTTTCTTTGGTGGGGGCGGGGGAGAAGCTTGTACCACTCATCACAATCCATACATCCATCCATTGTGTCAAGCACATTTGTACATTTGTTGCCAGCATCCTTCTCAAAATTTTTTCTTTTTGCTTGAGCCCTTGACATCAGCTCCTCATTCTTTTCCCTCCCTCTTTCCTCCTCCCTCCCTCACAAACCCTTGATAATTTATAAATTAATATTTTATTCATGTCTCACACTGTCTGATTTCTCCCTTCACCCACTTGTCTGTTGTCCGTCTCCAAGGGAGGGGTTTATATGTAGATCAGTGTGATTGGTTATAAAGCTCTTTCCTGTACACATAAGTCTTCCTGAATTTGTTTCTCTAGTCCACCCAGACTAACGCCTCGAGAAAGCAGCATAATAGGCCTAATGATGCACAGGAAAAGGAAAGACTGCCATCTTTTTGACACTGATTTGCAGCCCTGATCCTGTCAAAGTAGGACTGTGCTTCACAATGTCTGCCTGTTGGCGTGAAATGAAGTAGCAAGAATGCTCTCCAGTCTATTCTGACGCCTAGGGCCCCTGCAGGACAGAGTAGAACTGCCCCTGTGGGCTGCCAAGACTGTAACGTTCTGTGAGAGTCGAAAACCTCGTCATTCACCCTTGAAGCAGCAAGTGATTCTGGACGCTGACCTTTCAGCTAGCAGTCCAATGAGTGCCTGCTATGCCACTAGGGCTCCCTAAGAATCGGATTGCCAGGTCTCTGTTTTAAGGGGCTGCTGGATGGATTTGAACCCAACCTTTCCATTAGCAGAAGAGAGCAGTAACTACTAGCACGCCACTCAGGGACTCTAGATGTGGTGAAGAGAACCGATCTGCGTGGTTCATTTTTAGGGTCAATGATGTGCTTCACAGGCCTTTGTGCACTAGAGCGGATCACATAGACCATTCTCCGAATAACTTCCATGTCATCACAGCACTCACTCACAGCTTCAGTGAAAGTTCACTGAGCACATCGTATGTCAGCATTAGTACCTGTGGAGGTACCATAGGTGAAACATAGATGTCTTTGCTCTAGCGGGGCTGACAGTTCAATGGGAGAGACTGATAAGATACAAATAATTTAACAAATAAGTGAATCCTCATTGTTTGGGTGAAGACACCCACCAGTTATTATTAAACTGGCTTCATTAACAGCACCCATTCTTTATCTGTGGGCTCCATTTGTGACTCTGGCATTTCTTCCATCCAGAAAAGAAATCTGTTCAGTCACAAAATTTGCTTGGAACAATAGCTAAGCTATAGGTGATTGTGCCACAGCAGACAGGTGGGAAAGAGCTCCCACCTTTTTATTCTGTTTTTACCCCTGAGCACTGGGATGAGACCGTGGCTGAGCAGGACTGCTGGTAGAATGAGAGAAACATAGGTGGAGGGAATTGCTGTCTCAAACCCCATTTCACAAACCTGCCAGTGGAAGGCTTGTAAGCATGAAAGGCAGCAGATTTAATATTGATATATCCACAATTCTGCTAGACCTCTGATCTATGAGTAGATGCATAAACAGACATTCAAGTCAAACAGGTGTGGGAGGGAGTCCACCCACAAATTCAGATAGGTTTGCCCAAAGATATTTGTAAATGTGTTTTTAGCTTTATTCCAACTACATCTGTGAATGTAAGAGAGCATACAGTGGGCAAGGTAACAAGAGCATCTTTTCAAAAACTCAAGCTCACTGCCCTCGCATCGATTTGAACTCATGGTGCTCTTATACGACATAGAGAACTGCCCCGGTGGGTTCCCGAGACTATAAACTTACGGGAATAAAGAGCCTCCTTTATCTCCTGAGGAGCAGCCACTGGTTTTGAACTGCTGGCCTTGTTTGTGGTTAGCAGCCCAATGTATCACCACGGTGCCAAACCACGGTCAAATGCCATAACATCGTTCATAGAAAATGCTCTACTTCCTACTTGGGTGAGTAGCAACTGGGATCTTAAACTCTCATGAGCAGCCTTCTCAGGTACGACTATCAACACAAGAAACCCACCACAAGAAAGAATGATGAGAATTAAGAGACACGCGGAGACAATTAGCTCAAAGGACTAATGGACCATGCAAACATCAGTCTTCACAAAAGAATCTGATGGTGCGTGGCTTCTATTACAGATTGCTCTGAGATGGATCACATTAGAAGGTGCTGAGCAGAGTGGAAGAAAACAGCCACCATAAGTCTCTCTTACCCAAGCTGATCAGAAGCCTATAATGTGAGCTTGACAAGACACCAAGAGAGCCAATAAACACCAGAGGAGAAGACTAGCTATACTCTTCACCATATGAGATAAAGTTGGAGCAGGAAGTGGGGTGATAAACGAACTTAGAAAAAGTTCAGAGCCATTGTTTAGCCTGCTCAAAATACTCTTGTGGTTCCCAAAGGTCTTCCATATAAAGTTCGGATTCTTCATGTAGGACACATAGGTCATCTCTAGACTGGTCCTCCCTGCTTCCTCTCCAAATCTACCTTCTACTTGCCCTCTAGCTTCTAGTCGAATGTGCCAATAAGAGAAAAGAGCAGGATTTTGAAGATACAGGGGGAAAAAAAACAAAAAGTCAGTGTGTGTCTTCCTCTGTGGTTCTCCTTCTGAGGGCAGAGTGGATGCCTTCTGGACTGTTAACCTCAAGATTAAGAGTTCAAACCCACCAGCTCCTCCAGGGAGAAAGAAGGAGTCTATTCTACCCTTTGGTCACTATGAATCAGAATGGATTTGAAGGCAGTGAATTTGGGTTTGGATTAAACACTTTCTTACTGTTAACCAAAAAGTTAGAGGTTCAGCTCCACCAAGAGAAAGCTGACAATCTTCTTCTAGAAACTCAGCTACTGAACACCTTAGGAGTCCAGGGCTATCTGACACACATGGGGTCCCCATGAGTCACAAAGGTCTCTATCATAAATGGTATATGTGGTGTTTCTGAACCAAGTACCAAGTTCCCACGGGGGCGGGGGGGCATCCCTCTTGTTGTCATAGATTCCACCAGCTATAATGACTTCCTCTTCCCTGTGCCCCCTGCCTTAGAAATGGTAACATTTATCATTGTTACTATGCCAGCGTGCTTCCTCTCCTGTTGCTTTTCGCTAATCTCACCCAAACTTGATCTAAAAAAATGGGAGGGTGGGGGGACGTGGTTGTTCATTAAATTCATTTCAGCCTTGGAAAACCCTACATAAGGTTACTATGAGTCACATTGACTCTATGTCAGTGATTTTTGTCATACCGTGGTGCCTTGTGTGTTACTGTGCTGCTGGAAGTTATGTCAATGGATTTTGAACACCAGTAGAATAACCAAAAGTGAACAGATTTCAGCAAAGTTTCCAGGCTACAAAGAAGGAATATACTGTCCACTTCTGAGGAACTAGCCACTGAGAACCTTATAAATAACAGCAGGGCATTGTCAGATAGTGAAAACCTCAGAAATTGCAGCAGAACATTGTCAGATATAGTACTGGAAGTTGAATGCCTATGGTCAGAAGGCACTCAAAATATGACTGAGGAGAAGCAGATTTCTAGTGTCAAATAGTGATGCAGATGAGTAAAGACTTCGGGACCTTCATTGAGAAGAAATAGCTGCAAACACCTATTACGAATTGGAACTTATAATGTACAAAGTATGAATCTCAGAAAATGGGAAAGCATTAAAAATTAAACGAAACACATAGAGATCAATATCCTAGGCGTCTGTGAGCTGAAATGGACTGTTGCTGCTGTTGTTGTTATTGTTGTTGTTTTTGTTGCTGTTAGATGCCCTTAAGTCATTTCTGAGCCATAGCGACCTTATGCACAACAGAACGAAATGGACTGGAATCAGGCAGTCTTATGGTTTACTATGCTAGGAAGGACAAATCCAAGAAGAATGGCATCACACCATCAAAAAGCACATCTCAGATCTACCTTGAAGTACAAGGCTGTGTGTGATAGGATGATATCAGCTCATCCAAGGAAACCCAATGAGTATAACCATTATTCAGATTTATGTACCAAGTACTAAAGTTAGTGATGAGGACATTGAAGGATTCCACCAGCATCTTCTGTCTGAAATAGATCATACATGCAATCAGGGTGAAATGGTAATTATTGGTAATTAGAATGCAAAAAACAAAGAGGAACAGTAGTTGGAAATAGGATGTTGGGGATAGAAAGTTGGAGATGACATGATGGAATTTGGAATGAGACTAATGACTTCTTTCTCGCAAAATCTTTTTTTCAACAACACAAAAGGGACTATACATATGGACTCCTTCTGATGGCACACATGGGGATCAAACTGCATCTGTGAAAAGATGGGTGGAGAAGCTTAATATTAACTTCTAAAATTATGTGAGGCACTAACCGTGGATCAGACTGTGGTAATTACACAATCTGGTGCCAATTTGGGTCTTCATAGAATTACGAGTGAAGGTGTGGAATCCGGCCTGTCAATCAAGATATAATCAATGAGGCCTCTGTGTTGGCATGGCCTTCTTCTGAGAATTCTGGGAACTCCTGTATTTCCTCTTAGGAGGCGGGAGACAATTCTCTCTGCCTCTTGGAGACTCTGCTGACAAGACACATGGCACTATACCCTGGGAGCTGGAAAAGCCACTTGGACTTACCCTGGTGCAACCAGACCTCTGGAACCAGAGAAGCCATGTAGAGACCCCTGATAGTGCTGAGATGCTTACAAGGTCACTGGATCCAGAAGACTTCCAACACATTTGCCTGTGATCTTCCTGCATTCAGCGTCATTGCATGTGTTTCATGAGCCTAAAGAGGACTTTATAGATTGGTATCAGACATATGGACTAATAACTGACTTATGGACTTGATCTGGACTGGGCTGGGATGTTTTCTCCTTTTTATTTTATTTACTTATTTATTTGTTTGTTTGTTTTTGGTGGAGATGACTGGGATTTAATCCAGGGTCTCAAACAAGGGATGTTTTCTCAATATTCAATTGCTCTTGTATATAAAACTCATTCTCATATACATGAGTGTCTATGGATTTGTTTCTCTACCCAGATTACCACACTGACCATTAATTGCTTATATGTAAATTCTGGATGAAGGAAGGAATCCAGGCTGTACTGAAAGCATTAGCCAAAAACAAGGCTCCAGAAGTTAACAGAATATCAACTGAAATGTTGCAATAAGTGGATGTGCATTGGAAGCACTTACCTCTCTATGCTAGGAAATTTGGAAGACAGTTACCTGGTCAATTGATTGAAAGAGAGCCATATTTGTGCCCATGCCAAAGTCAGGTGACCCAGCAGAATGCACAAATTATAGAATATCATCAATATCACATGGAAGTTAAAATGTTGCTGAAGATTATTCAACAACAATTGCAGCAGTACATTGACAGGGAGCTACAGGAAATTCAGGCTGAATTCAGAAGAAGACATCAAACAAGGAATATCGTTGATATCAGATAGACCTTGGCTGAAAACAAAGAATACCAGAAATATGGTTTCCTAATTATGCAAACACATTTGACTGTGTGAATCCTAACAAACTATGAATAGCCATGAAAAGAATGAGAATTCCAGAGCACCTAATTGCGTTCATGCAGAACCTGTACGTGTTATACAAACAGAACATGAGACTAGTTAATGTATTGTTTAAAATCAAGAAAAGTGTGCATCAGTGTTCTATCCTCTCACAATACTTATCAACCTCTATACCAAAAAAAAAAAGAGTCAGAGGAGCTGGAATGCATGAAGAAGAAAGTGACATCAGGTTTGGAGGTGAGTTTAACAACTTGTGATATGCAGATGACACTTCTTTGTTCACTGAAAGTGAGAAGGACTTACAGCACTTGTGGATGAAGATTTGGGATTGCAACCTTCAATATGGATTACAACTTCATGTAAAGAAAACAAAAATCCTAGGAGCTCCAGTGGGGCAATCGGTTAGTGCGCGGTACTTATACAAGAAAACAAAAAGCCTCACAAGTGACATCATCATAAATGAAGCTTGAGGTTGTCAAGAATTTCATCTTGCTTAAATTCATTATTATTACTTATGAAAGCAGCAAGCAATGAAGAGATCAAAGGATGCATTTGTGAGAGAGTGAAATTTATCAATATGACTCTTCTACCCAAATCTGTATAACTCCCACCAAATAATTGGGTGAGACAATGCAAATAGGCCATGAGAAACACGAGAGGGGCTTGGTCAATTTTCACTGCCAGCCCCCTAGCTACTGAGAGTCATTGAAGATCATGTCAAGATCTGTCTGAAGTGGCAAAGGCTACCAGGACTATATGTCACTGACTGTGGCATGGAGTCTTGAGTTTCTGGAACTGTGGGGTAGAGTGACAAGTAGAATGGTTTCTGGCCTTTGGAAGCAGGGTCCATGACCACATTGTTGAGCGACAAAGAACCACAGCAAGACTTGGCTACTTCATGGCTCAGTGACTGAGAATCTGAGACTTAGCTGCTAGCTGAAGAGACCAATAACTGTATCCTTACTGTTGCTGATCCTATAAGAGTAACTTATTAACGTCCCCATTAAACCCCTTTATTTGTGAAAATTGTCTGTGAGCTCTGTTTAGCCATTGTAAAGAATTCTTGAATCCAGCTCAGAGGTAGAATGATGTGGGAAAAACAATGTCAGAATAGATAAAGAAGAATGTACCACGGGTCATGCCTTTTGGCAATAAGGAAACCAGAGGAGGTCAGATATGTCCACATCCATGCATTTCATTGCAGCATTGCACTATGACATAAGCACTCTGCAAAATGTCAAAAAAGCAAGGGTGTTAGTTTGAAGACTAAAGTGCGCCTGACCTAAGCCAGGGCATTTTTAATTACCCCACATGTATATGACAATTGGATTTTCAATAAGGAAGACTGAAGAAAACTTGATGCATTTGAATGATGGTATTGATGAAGAGTACTGCAATTAGCATGAACTGTCAAAAGAACTAACAAATCTGTCCTGGGGGGAAAAAAGTATAGCCAGAATGCTTCTTAGAAGCAAGACTGAGGAGACATCATCTGATGTGCTTTGGACAAGTCATCAGGAGAGACCAATCCTAGAAGAAGGACATCCTGCTCGTAAAGAAGCAGGGCAGGGACAAAGTGCAAGTCCCTCCGCAAGATGGATCGGGGCGGTGACTGCACAATGGGCTCAACACAGGGACATGGTGAGGCTAGTGTCGGACCAGGCAGTCTTTCCTTCTGCTGGACGTGGGATGGGCAGTACCTGATGTAAGTCAGAATAGCCTTGGTGGCAGTGAGTTGGGGTGTTAAGCTTGTGGGAATAACACAGCAAAACATGCAAATGCTGCAATCTCTAAGGCTGAATCCTGTACACGAAGGAAAACAGAAATCTGTTCCCTGAAAATGAGCTGTAGAACAGTGACAAGACCACCCCCAGTCACACATGGGAAACATTTGAGACCTGGACAAGCAAAGCCATCCAGTCCAGTTCCAGACTTCACAGGTCCCCGGGCATCACCTCCAGATTCTGCCTCCCCCCCCACACACACACACACACCAATTAGGTGTCATAGCTTGGAGGACTGTGTCTTTCTTTTGTGTTTCCCCACCTCCTCTCCCAAAAAATTTGTCTTGGGGTAGCTCTTTGATATAGATTTTTAAACTATATGGAGATGCCACACAGGGCTCACCCATGTTTTCTGGATCTTTCTAGGTCAATGGTCCATGTACCAATTGTTTGTGTGAAGGAGGGGATCTGCATAGGTTCCCTGACTCACATAGTGGGGGCTGGAGGCAAATCTGGGCGTGCACATGAGGGTGAAACTGCAGTCAAAGATAACTTCCTATACAAGGTATCATTGGAGTGCAGTTTTAGCCTGAGTGAGAGTTACCCTGGCAAAGATATCACTTTGGGAGACCAATCTACCAGAAAATCATGGTGAAAAATACCTTAGTCAGCTGCCAATGAGGATAAGGATGCAGGAATGCAGAGGCGCTGGCCGGTTCTTCCCTCTCAGGAAAATGGTTTGGTAAGAGTGCCCTGCCTCCGGGCATGCCCAGCTCCCCAGATGAGGTGGAAAGAACAACTTGTTCCTTCCCCTGAGGCAGCTGGCACGGTCCGGGCTAGATCTGGACCCTTGAGTCTCATGAGCACTGCTTGCAGCCCTTTGGATGAGCCAGCCTCCCGCTCTGGCATTTCCAGAAGGACTGTTCTCTCCCTAATGCAGAGTGGCTGCGTCCTTTCATCGCCGCAACCTTGTTCTAATAACAGCACCAGCCACAGATGGCCTGCACATCTCAACTGGGTTTGTGAAATGAGAGCTGGCACCTGGGCTGAAATCCTCTTTCACAATTCTCTCGACATGGTCAAGGGTCCAGACCAAGAGCCCAGAGTTTCCGGTTCTCGTCCGGCTTTGTCTCCAGCCGGCGAGGTGACCTTGACGGATTCACTTTGCAGCCCTCGCTTGTGAGGTGAAAGAGACAGGCTCTGAGGCTGCTGAACCCACAGAGTCCATGACAGTGAAGCAGCTTCTCCGTGCACGGAGACTTGGGAAACGCTGGGGAAAGAGAAGATGGCCCAAGCACAGAAAATAAGAGCTGGGACCTTAAACATGAAGGAAGGAGGGAGGGGAGGGCTGAAAGAGGAAGGAAGAAGACTTTATTGAAGACACAATCAGGTGCAGTCAGGTCTGTTTGACCAGTAAGAACAGCAGGCGACAGCAGTCCTGCCTGACCCCTACGGCGCTCTAGACGCTAATACTGAAGGCAACAGCTTCCCCTGAGAAAGGTAGGTTTGTATCCCCAGCCTTTTGATTAGCTGAGCACTTCACCATCGCGCCACCAGAGCTCCAGAACCCTGCCTGCCTGGGGTTTCCCGCCAAGGTACCTCTGAACTAAGAGAATCTTGACAAAGACCTTGGTCATGCAGCCTGCAGAGATGGAACAATACAGTCTCACTTTTCTCTGAAAAATTAGCATGCTTTTTGCGTTCGACTCCATACAGAGAGGTTTGTTGTAGCATAAAAATAAAGAACACTTCTCCTATCGCCTGGAGAGTACAATTCCTGTGACAGGAAACTGCCGCCCGCTAATTCTGGGGTGCGCAAGCCCTGGCCTGGTCCGGTGGGTCTCTGAGATGACACGGTTCGGCTGGGGAGGCAGGGACCTGCAAGTTGAGCCGGAGGAGTTCCACCCCAGCCCCAGCCGGGATCATGAGAAGCCCGGGAGATGGCCCAGTTTATTGCAGCCAGAGAAACCCGACAAGTACAAAGAAGACTAGCCGAGATGTGTTTGCCTGCAGAACACTGGGATGAAAGGTTTGCTGGCACAGCCCTGCCGCCCCTGCAGTCGGTGCCAAAGAAGAGGATGTCTGCGTGGATCTCTGTGTTTACGACAGTGGGGCCCACCAGCCCTCTGTTGTAGCCGTGGTAGAGCAGATGGGGGGATGTTTATTTTCAAAAGCAAAAGAAGTCGGGCAAAGAGGGGGCCAAAGTGCTAGGGAAGAGGGACTGCATGTTTGTGGCAAGTGGGGGGGGGGAGCCTCGGGTAAGCTGGAGGTCTGAGTTGGGAGAGACGCAGGAGCGCCAGCAGGAGCGAGACCAGATGGAGCTTCGCTTTGCATCCACCTGACTTGGAGCGGACTGTCCGTGGGGCTCCAGGAAGCCCACCAGGGTGAGGTCTGTGTGCAGAAGAGTGGCTGCCCGGAGTGGAGCGGGCGGGCAGACGGTTCTCGGGGCTGCCGTGAGTGAGCGGGAGCTGGCACATGCCTGACACAGCTGAAAAGGCGGCATTTGCGATCAGGTCATTGGGTTGAGTATCATTTCTCAGGAGGGAGGTGACCAGACTTGGTGCCAAAATTCAGGATCAGGAGAGGCATCCAAAACCACGGCAGAGACCAGCTGAGGCAGCACTTGCGAAGCCACAGAAGAGGTTGAAACATGGGAGTAAATGCAATGAGGCTAATGGTAGCCACGGAGGAGAGCATCTGAAAGAGGTTACCCCGCCTCCACACCACCACCATCACCACCACCAAGTGGTAGAAGTCCAGACTTGAAGGAGGTCAAGTGGTACTGGACACAGGAAGATAGACCAACACAAGAGCAGCCTTGCTCACTGTGGTGAGCCCTCAAGGGGAAGGTAAAACAAAATGGGAGACGGCTTCCAGATGTAGGTTTGATTCTAGCGGTGTGACCTTTTTTTTTTATATAAAGCCATGTCATCTTTCTAAGTCTCTGTTTCATCTTCTATTAAAATGAGATTAAACACAATAATCCTTTCTCAGTTTTTGTTTTTAAAGAAAGCAGCTTTTAAATGGGTCTCACGGGAGATCAAACAATAAAATGTTACATGTTGAGATAACTACAACTGCCATAATCAACTTTACAATGCTCTCTGTCTGATAGCAGGCCTCTTCAGATCCCTCAACTGTGATGGGAGGGGATTTGCTGAAGGCCTAAATCATGTATGGACCCTGCAAATAGATTTGGGTCTTCCACTGTGATCCCTTCATAGCCTTCTGCAAACCAGGTACTCGAAGCTTAAGCTCTGCTGCTCTTCCCTTATGCTATTTGGATTAAAGTATTTACAATCCTAGGATCACACAGACTGAGGTGCTTCTTCCATGTGGACTTACTTGATCCTTTACTTAGAGGCCTACTTGCTTGAAAATAATCCTCTAGTGCAGTGGTTCTCAACCTTCCTAATGCCACGAGACTTTATTACAATTCCTCATGTTGTGGTGATGCCCCCACCATAAAATTACTTTTGTTACTACTTCATAACTATAATTTCACTGATGTCATGAATCAGGCGACCCCTGTGAAAGGGTCAGTCAACCCCCCAAAGGGGGTCACGAGCTACAGATTGAGAACTGCTGCTCTAAGACCCCAAATGCTAGTTTTTTCTACTTGCCGGACACCATCTGGTTGTGAAGCTGGTCAATCCCCTCTGACTGAGAAGCAGGGATGTGAGTCGCCTTGCTAACATACAGAATGCATTGGGAAGTGGATCATTGCAGGTGCAAGTGATTAGAATTTAGCACCCTAGCATTAGATCTTCCTTAAGATTCATTTGAATTTGTCTTAGCTTTTAATATTTTCTGTTTTCCTTTCAAGTGGGGTCTTACCTATTTACTTGTTCTTTATTATCTTGTAAATTTTTGTGTTTTTGCTTTTTAATACTTTTCTGTATATGAAACCCAGGATAGGTACATCACTAGTGGCAGTAACTGAATGAATGGTTCCTTGGCGTTATGGCAAGGAAGGTTGGGGCAAAGGAGAAGCTAATAACGAGGAATACAAAAACTAAGAAAAGGTTGTAAAAGTGATTGTGGCAATAATTGTACAACTCTTTTTTTATGTGATTGACTCACTGAATTGTATTGAATTAAATAAAATGGTTGGGGGAGGGGGAGAGCAAAAGTTTCTCATAGGTTTCTTGGGAGATTCAAACAAGGTTATTGATGGAACACTTTTTAAAATGCTCAGTAAGTGTTTGTTTTCTCACTATCAGTCAGTAAGTGGTGTTCTGACTCTATGAGAATGCTCTGAGAATGGATAGGGAAAGTATTAGGTCTTTGTTTTCTAGTGCTGCTATAAGAGAAAGATCAAAAGGGAGTGACTACAGCAAACAAATTTATTTTCTCGAAATCTGAGCAGTCAGAAGTCCAAAGTCAGGGTCCAGACCCTAGAAGAAGGACCTTGTCCCTTCTTAGCTTCTAATTCTGCGCGAGCTGCATGTGATTTGACATCTTTCTCACTCCCACTTCTGTTTCCTCCCTTGCTTATTTAATCTCTTATATATTTCACAAGAGGTTGATCTAAGATACACCCTACATAGTATCATTAATATAATAAAGCCCTTTCTCAAATGGAATTTTCCGTGTTGCGTGGTATCATGAAATCCAAGTCTTCTTCAACTCATTTTAACCATCCGAGCAACAGAAAGAAACACTGCTGGATCTTTCCCCGCCTCACAACTGCTCTGCTTGAGCTCATTGTTGTAGCCAAGTCAATCCGTCTCAGTAAAGGGTTATAACCACACATGGGATTATAGGCACAGACACAGAGGTTAGCCTTGACAACATATTTTTCAGGGGACATAATTCAAACAAAATGTCCCTCCAGAGAGTCCTTCAGTTTTATTGTGGAATATTACATCTCCAGCAGAATGAGGAAAATGAGAATAAAAAGAAAAGGAGAAGGAGGTAAGGAAAGAAGAAAAAGCAAAAGCTGTGATGGATGCATAGTCGAAAGAAGAGGAGGTGGCAGAGAAAGAAAAGAAAAAGAAAACAGGAAGGATGCCTCGGGCAATTAATTTGAAAAAGGCAATTGAATAGAATATTCCAGAACACACCATCAATTGGCCTGTTTTTCTCATTCTTGCTCACTCTTCAGGTCATCCTGTAAAAGTTATCGTTCTTCTAGGCTGACACTGATTCTCTTCTCTTCTCCCTCTTGGCCCATGCCATCCATTGCATGGCTTCACTTAACTGTACATCCTACACCATCACAGTGTTTCTCTCTCATTCAGATGCTCCTGAGCGTAGATAGATAGATTTCCAATTGTCAACTGAACATTCTTACCTACACATATCAGGTTCAACACACTCAAGAGAGATCTTGTATCGTGCCAGAAACAAACAAGTGAACAAATAACAGCTCCTCTTCTTCCTCCTTTTTTCCTTCTCAAGGTAAGGGGCAACACCACGAGCAGAATCAGGCAACACGTGTCCCCTCACCCTGACTCTCTGAGGCTTTGCCTGCCCAATGTCTCTTGGATTTTGTCCCAGTTCTCCATTCCTTCCTTAGAGATCTCGGTTCAGACCCGCCGCTCTCGACTCGACCCAAGCATCAGTCTTGCTGCGCAACTGCAGTCTTTTCTTCAAGGAAGAAGTTCATAGCCTAATCCATGTACAGAAAAAGGGTCGGCAAAAATTATGCTAAAAGATAGGATAATATTTATGCTTTAACTCTGGATATGCCCATATTTTCTTCCACACTGAGACTATTCTAGGCTGCCCAAGGATGTACTTCCTTGAAGATTAGCTACAGCGTCATGATTCTTTTTCCCTGTAACAACGTTTACAAATGGTTCCCTGTTAGAGCTATTAGTTTACATAGCTGTTTCTAAAGTAAGACAATTGTGTGGCATCAACAGAGCAAATTTAAACTAGTAAAAAATAAGTATGTTCCTCACCAGGATCTCCTGGGAACCTCGTCAAATATTTGCGGGTTAATACCGACATGAATTTGGGGGTTGTAAAGAAGGAAATGTGGTTTTCAATTTAATTCAATATCAGTCTACTTGTCCTGAATTTCTGATGAATTACAGATTAAGAGAAGCACTTTCTGTTTTCTTATTCATGAAGAACAAGGGCTCCTCCTTTCCTACAGTGAATACTCCATTCATTCCTTCTGTCCCTACAAACCATGTTTTCCAAGTAACTTAGTCAAAAGTCACCCACTTTCTGCCCTACTCCTTGGCTGTTGGTGCAAGAGAGATGTCCACACACACACACACACACACTCACACACACACACGTAGATTACATGGGAGAAAGAGAAAATCAACAGCAGCAAATGTTGTGGATTCCAGTATAGACTAGAACTAATCCAAAAGATTTCTTTATGAAAGCAGCATGCCACATCTTCCACAAAGTTTGAATCATCATTTCAATTAGCAGGTGAGTGCTTAACCACTTGATCCACCAGCGCTTGTCAGATTATGGGGAGCATCTGTTAAAATGCCCAAATAACCCATGTGCTCTGCTGACTGGCAGGAAACCTCAACACTAAAATGTCTCGAACAGACCATTCTGGATATGCACTTTGGGAACTAAGAACTTAGCATTCCCATTCTTTGTCCCCGTTATCTGACCAACCTGTTGGAGGCTGCAAAGCATTCTCACCTGGGAAGAATGTCTGATCTATTGACTGCTAGAATCAGCTGTCTCTTTTGTATCCAAGACACTAAGCAGTCTGGTCAACCCCAAGATCATTAACACCTGGCTCAAGTAACTAAGGTTTTCAGGAAAAACAATTTTAAAAAGACATTACACCTTGCATAGCTCACTGCACAAAAATTCTTTAATATAGAGACTGGCAATGTAGACATTTCACTAAATGTGTTGCAATGACAAAAAGTCCGATTTTCATTGTAAAAGACTTAGACAATATAGAAAGGCTTAAAGGAGAAATTTAAATGAACCCCCAAGTAACCCAAATAGGTTGTTATTCATGCTGACCCATAGTGCCCTGACAGGACAGAGAAGAATGGCCCATGGATGTTCACAAGACTGTAAGTCCTTTTTTAAAATCTATGTACTATTAAATTTATATTTATTTTGGCATTACTGATGATGACCTTCTAGAAAATTAGTTTCATGTAAAGTACCTGCATGTGTAATAAGCTATATTAATTATTATGCAACAATCTTTTCACGTATTGATGCCAACATACACACACAATAGAACACTACAAGTGATTCAAAAGGAAATTGTTCTGATGTGGAAAGATGGATTAATTTATTATTACTGGGTGAAAAATAATTTAACTAAAGGTGTGCCTAGTATGGTTCAGTGACATATACTGCAAAATACTTCAATCATAAAAGCTATAATTGAATCACATTTAGAAAAGCTGCTACTGTTTTGTATCACAAACAAAAACTTAACATCCTGCACACATAACATTTTTAGAGTAGCCAAGATAAAGTCTATCCTCTTAAGAAAATTGAAATTTTTTCATATCGAGTAGTTTTCTGACATCGACAGTTATGACAGTTGTAGAGACATCTAGAAAATCTGATAACCACAGTGCTTGAATCAAGATGGCGTTCCAATATAAGACTAGCTCTTTACAGGACAAGAAAGTCTCTTCATTATCTACAGCAGTGGTTCTCAACCTTCCTACTGCCATGACCCTTTAATATAGTCCCTCATGTTGTGGTGACCCTCAGACTATAAAATTATTTTTGTTGCTAATTCATAGCTGTAATTTTGCTACTGTTATGAATTGGGTGACCCCAAGGAATGGGTCGTTTGATTCCCAAAGTGCTGCTCTGGGTTACTAGACGGTGGGTTCAAACTACTGGCCTTGTGGTTAGCAGCCCCAAACCTAACTCACGACACCACCAGGGCTCCTAAAATTAGCCATAACTCCTTAATTCAGAAAGAAGTGCTATTCTAGTTTTGATAACCTCTATGTTTTTCTAGTTATGTTATGAGTATGCAATAAGTGTATGTATTTTTAATGGACCATGATGGAGTCCCTGTTTTTTTACTTTAATTAAATCATTTTATTGGGGGCTTGTACAACTCATTACAATTCACACACACATCCATTGAGTCAAGCACTTTTGTGCACTTGTTTCCCTCATCACTCTCAAAACACTTGCTTTCTACTTTAATTCTTGGTATCTGCTCCTCATTTTCCCCCTCCCCTCTGTTTCCCCTCCCCCAAAAACCCCTGATAATTTGTAAATTATTATTATTTTCACAGAGCAGATGACCTTATCATTTACTTTTGTCAAGAAGTACTACCAATATTTCCATAAGCTATAAATAATATGTTGCTACATATTCTGAATAGCTGCCGAGTGTTGAACCTGTGGATGTGCGATGTTTCAGAACCAGTCCTCTAATATTGATCTGATGAGTGTTTCTAGTTTGATACTACGTGATGGCACACTGAACATTCTTCAAGCTCAGGCATTGTCCCATTTTGTAAACTCAGAAAAACAAAATTTCCTGGTAATAGAGTGTTAATATGATAACCAGTGGTGAGCCAGTCAGATCAGGCCCCTGCCCACATGTAGCTTATACCTGTGGGGGAGGCAGATAAGTCACACATGAACAATACATTCTTAATATGATTTCAGAGAGTTACGAATGCTTTGCGGTTAAAAAAAAGAAGAAGAAGAAAAAGCCAAGACTGGAAATCAAATTGCTAGTAACAGGACCTAGTAATTTGGGGAGGATGATCAGGAAACCTCTCTGAAAAACACTTTGCATGGCCCTCCTCCCTAGAGGAAAGAACAAATTGTAAGAACCACGCGCTAAGACTGAGCTTAGAGAATGAAGATGTGTAGAATCAGTGTGACTGAAGCACAATGGGCCAGGGGAAGAATGTAGAGAAGGGTGGCAGGGGTCAATGAGTCCTGTTGGCACTACCGTGAATGAAAAGACGAGGATCCACTCTGTCCTCTGGGATCATCATGAGTGGAAATTGACTTGATAGCAGTTAGTGCTGGCTTTTCTTAGCCTTCATGGAAGCAGACTGCCATGTCTTTCTCCCACAGAGTAGTTTCCAACCACCAACCCACTGGCCAGTTGTCAAGAGCTTTAACCCCTGTCAGGAGGGTTCCTGCAAGAATAATGATGGTTTCCCAAATGGTGTCTGTGGTCAGTTGCCAAGATGACCATGTACTACAAGAAGGAAAATGTCCAGAGTTTTTATGAGAACTTTTAGAGATGGGGGTCTGAGATAACACTGAGACCAACACCAGATCACCACATCAACGTGTTGTCACAAAGTAGCTTCTGATGCAGTGATCCCATCAGATAGAGAAGAAAAGATCAATAGAGTTTTCAAGGTTGAAATCCTTGGGAGCAGGCTGTCTCCAGGGAGAAACTACTGGGTTTGAACTTGTGACATATTTTTTTAGTTAATTTTTTGTGACATTTCTTTTACAGCCAAGTATTTCACTGCTGTGCTACCAGAGAGTCTTAATATTAAGGAACTCAAAAAGGCCACCACCGTTTCATGGAAGAGTGGAAATAAAAATAGAATTTTAGACTCAATCCTTGAATGAATAACTTAGAAAAATATAATTAGCAGCTGGCAAAACTCTCATTTTTGTTTTTGGTTTTGCAGATCCCAAAATGGGGCTGGGTATTAATGTAACCCTATGTTCAAGGAATGGAAAAAAGATCTCTGCTTCTTGATGGGAGGAGTTGAATAAAACCAGGGCCAGCTTTTCAATGGACCACATAGCACAGTAGGTTACATGTTGGGCTATTAACCACAAAGTTAGCAGTTCAAGATCACTGGCCACTCCATGGAAGAAGAATCTCTGTTCCCATAAAAACTTTGTCGCAGAAACACAAAAGGGCATTTCTGCTCTGCCCCATAGTGTTTCAATGAGTTTGAAATAAGTCAAGGAAAATGAGGTTGGTGTTTTGGAGTTTAGGTAACTTCTATGCCCTTTACTTTGGTTGTGGTGGTGGGGGGTGGGGGGTAGGGGAGGAACTTTATGAACCCTTCTCCATATTGTAAGGTTATCGTTTTTTATTTAAGTATTTAAGTCCAACTACAGTTTAATTTGGTGCATGAGATAAAGCGATTCCACCTAATAAACATATATACATAGATCTTAAATAATTTTAGAAGTTATTTTATGAGTATTTCTTTTGAAGAGTTTATCACATATTGAGTTTTCCTAGGTAGTTTGATGAATTGCTAAACCATTGTTTTATTAAGTTAGGGTTTTTTTTTCCCTCCTCTAAACAGCTCTCCATTTTAATTACTGTTTCTTTCTGGTAAGTTTTAATGACTAATGAAGCCCAAAATCCTTATAATATATTTCCAATTCTTAAAAAAAATTATCACAATTATTTTTCCTTGTAACCTATGAATATGTTCTCCAGTTCCACAGCTGTTCTGATATTGCATTCAATTAGAAAACAAGATGGATAGAAAAATTAATTTCTACCACACTGTGTAATAGGTGATAGTTATCTTTATTTCATTAAAATTTGAAAAATACTCACTGTAAAATAGACCCTAAAATAAACATTTTCTATTTTTCATTAGGCTTATTTCTCCTTTATCATTTCCTTCCTATGATAGAGTCTAAATCTATCTTTTCCTAAAAATATTAGATTTTAGATATTTATGGTTAGTACACACATAAAAAATGATATTGACTTTTCTCGATACTGAATTTATCTTGAACTTCGCTACTTTACCTAAATTCTTTTATGAACTGCAGAGAGTGCTTTGTCAGAAGCTGTGGCAGTCACCTAATTTGGTGTCAATTTGAGGATTAAGAGTATAGAGGTGGAGTCTATGCTGTCAATCTGAAGATAGTTAATGAGATCTCTGTGTGGGCACGGTCTTCTCCTGAGAATTCTGGGAAATGTGGTGATTCCTTTTTGGAAGTGAAGACATGATTTCTCTCTCGATTCACTCCCTTGGAGATACTCCACTGACAAGACTGACAAGACATAGGGCTGACTCCCTGTAAGACATCCTTGAGAAGAAGGCATGGACCTACCCTGATGCGGCCTGAAACCTGGACCTAAAGAAGCCACTTGGAGGCTCCTCCCAGCACTGACATGCTTCTACCATCACCCACTGACTTTGCACCCACTGATCTGTGATCTTCCTGCATTCAGTGTCATTGCATGTGTTTCTGGAGAAGACTTTATAGATTGCTGTCAGACATATAGGCTACTATCGGATTTATGACCTTGAACTGAACTGGGTTAGGATGCTTTCCTAATGTACAGTTGCTCTTGCACATAAACCCTTTCTTATACACATATGTGTGTTTATGAATTTGTTTCTCTAGTCTACCCAGACTCACACAGAAGCCCTGTTGTTGTAGTGGGTTACTCATTTGGCTGCTCACCTCAAGGTTCATGTTTTCAGCCCACCAACAACTCCAGGAGAAAGATAAGAATTTCTGTTCCTGTAACGATGCAAAGTCTCTGAAAGCCCTGGGGTACTTCCACTCTGCCCTGCAGAGCTGGGGAGAGAGGCATTGACTCCAAGGCAGCGAATTTAGTTTGACAATTCCATAGATTTTCTTTATTCTGATTACAAGGTTTTCCTCTTCAACTCTTCATTTATCTGTAAGCAATCCTTGTGAGTCTCACTACCTTCGAACCAGCCCATTTATCTCTCGCTAATTTGTCTTCACTTTTCCATTTTAATATTAAAATAAACAAGATAGTGGCAACTACTTTGTTGTTGAATTTAAGGAGTATACTACTAAGAATATTAAATTGGTCAATTTCAGCATCTGTTGAATAAAGATTTCTTTCAATGATTATTGATGTGTTTTATTGTATTATATTTTACAATAATGAACAAGCAATACATTTCTGAGTTGAGTAATTGTCATGTTTCCTGCTTTTATTTTTTCCTGAATTACATGTGAAATTTAAAATAGTAAATTGAATTAGAGATTTCTGTATGTTTATAAAAATTAAAATATCCAAGTCTAAATAGTCTTTCTTACTTCTTCTCTGTTCTAACATTTTCTACTGCCTATGTGTATTTTGTGTGTGTGTGTGTGTGTGTGTGTGTGTGCTGGATTACTAGATACATGAGGTTTTTGAATGCCATCTCTTTATTTTTCTGCTGTCATAGCATAATAATCTTCTTTAGAGTACAAGAGTTTGCTGCTAGCTGTTACAATTCCAGCTCATAGAGGCCCTGGGTACAATAGAAAGAACACCTGGCCATGATACATCTCAAACCCTCTAGTATCTTTGTGTTTTGTGTGCATTTCTTATAATACCCAAATTTTTTAATTCATTTTATTGGGGATTCATACAGCACTCATCATAATGATAATACCCAAATTTAAATAATCAAATGTTAGGTTCAATAATGAGTGAAATAACATTTATGATTTCATATTTCATTTTGTTCTGACCTTTGTCTTCCTGTTTAGTGTTATGTTTTGTTTTTGTTAAATAGGGCTTTCATCTTTCATAAATAGACTGGCTTTTGATAAATAGACTGTAATGTGTCATTTCTCAAATTTGAATAATTTAAAATTAAATATCCTCTATATACCATTATTTAGGATTCACTTAAAACATACTGTAAGCATCCCTAATTATAATAGTTATTAACTTATCACTATCAAATCAGCCACAATTACTTTTGGCAAGCATTTAGTGCTGTAATCATTAAATTAAATCAAGTTAAACATAATTTCTTTGATTTCTCCCTCATTGAAGACAAGATTTTCTGTACTCTGTGGCAATCTTTTTCTTCTATTCATCATGACTGAAAGTTCTTGTGTTCTTATTATCACCCATCTATTCCATTCTACTTTTGTTTAAAACAATGGTCCTCTTTGGGGGTCAAACAATCCTTTCACAGGGTTGTCTGATTCATAACAGTAGCAAAATGACAGTTATGAAGTAGCAACAGAAATAATTGTATGGCTGGGGGGGGGGGTCACCACGACATGAGGTACTGTATGAAAGGGTCATGGCATTAAGACAGTTGAGAACCACTGGTTTAAAAAATTATTCCTATTGGATATTTCAGAAATATCTCTTGCCTTTCTTATATACTTATACTTGTTCTACTAGAGTCTACTTGATTACCTTGCTCAAGTAATGTTTTTTTAAGGAAAAAATAATGACATTTGCTTTACTGCATGAAAACGCTATTATCATTTTCTGCATCAATTTTCCCATGCAAAGATTCCTTCTGTCCCTACCACAGACTTTGGTGAAGTGGTTAACACTGCCTGCTCTCACTCCAGACAGAGATGTTAGGTCCAATCCATTTCTAAAGGATTGAAATTTGAAGACATTTGTCTTCACCTATGATTCAGCATGGCCTCAGTTTTTGACTGAGCCTTTATTTTTAAGAATTTGGAAGCTCCATTATCTTGGGATGTAGTTGGGGGGGGCGGGGGGAGGGGGAGAATCTCGTTGTGAAGAGCCATTGAGTTGGTTTTGATTCACAGGGACCCTAAGTAAGACAGAAAGAAGCACAGCTGGTCCTGCGCCACCCTCAGGATTGCTGGGTTGGAATCCAGAGTCGCAGCCCCTGTGTCCCCACTTATATTTCAAGTGTCTTGAAACCCGAGGGGCTCCTCTTCTGGCACTGTGTCTGACAACGTTCTGCTGTTACTCAAATTGTTCGACGATTAATCCCTCAGAAAGAGAGCGTCTTCTTCCTAATCTGCTGTTAGTCTGGCAGCCCCACTGAGACCTGTCACTCTGGGTGACCCTCCTGGCATTGAAACGCTGGAGCCATAGCACCTAGCTTGACAACAACATGCAAGCCGTCACAGGATGACAGAATGACAAGTGAGAGGAGGCAAAGAAACCTGAGGATACCTCATTTGGTTTCCCTGAAAACAGCTACCACAACTTCCTTATAACATTAATTTTTGTTTATAAAATTTAAGGATTTTAATAGATAATCCTCCAGAAATAGGTTTCTGGTTTTTTAATTTACCCTAAAGCAGTGATCGCTCGTTTCATGGATAGCCTCAATAGAACTTGATAGCTCATTCCGCCATGTCCTTTGGATATTTTAGAGTTGGCATGTTGGATTTCTGTGCTCTCCCAAGTTTTTAAAGTTTTCTGCTATTATTTTGGTCTTAATATTGATTATATGGTGGGCTGAGCCCCGGTGGCATAAGTGGTTGAGTGCGGGACTGCAGCCCGTGAGCTTGGGGGTTCAAATCCAGCGGCGGCTCTCAGGAGCAGCACTGGGTACCGCCCATGATCACCAGAGGCAGTGATGCCCCCCAAAAACAACAACAACAACAACAAATATATATATATATATATATATATATATATATATATATAGAGAGAGAGAGAGAGAGAGAGAGAGAGAAAGAGAGAAAGAGAGAGAGAGAGAGAGAGAGAGAGAGAGAGAGATTATATGACTTGAGTCCCTGAGCGTGCATAACGTTTTCAGAATCATTAACGGTTAGTCGATGTGGCCAGGGAGGGGTGGGGAGAGGATTTCGATCATAGTTGATATTGATCTTGCTGCCTTTTCATTTGAGTGCTTTTTCTTTTCACTTGTGATATTTCTCTTCAAACATTTTAACAGTGCTCCTTACTCTGTTTACTTAGGGCTTTTTTTTGTTTTGCTTTGTTTGTCCTGTACACGCAGAAAATTTAATCTTATAGGAGCTGTTAGTGATAGTTTTGAATCCAGGGCACTCACCCACCCATGTCAAAGTCTGAGGCCTTTCTACCCACCACTTAACAGATGTGGCATGATACCATAACTAGACTCCATATGCCCCCTGCTTTCATATTGGATCAAAATCCTGACTTATAATTGTGTTAGACCAGGTTGACTAGAAAAACATATCCAGAGATATGCATATAAGTATAAGAAAAAGCTTTATATCAAAGAGTAATTGCATATTAAGAAGACATCCCAGCCCAGTCAAAATTGAGTCCGTAAGTCTGATGTTCCCATAAGTCTGATACTAGTTCATAAATCCCTCTTCAGACTTGTGTAGCCCATGCAATAATGGATAAAGGAGGGAGACCAAGGGCCAATGGGTGAAAAGTCTTATGGATCCAGTGATGGTGGAAGCATCTCCAGGGCTCCAGCCGCTCTCTGGGCGACTCAACAGTAGGAAAATAAAGCAGAGCGGGTGGGGGCAGGGGGGGTCTCTCACAGTGCTCAGCAAGTCTCTCTGTGGCTTGTCAACAGGAAGACAAAAGCAGAGAAAGAGAGGAAGTTCCCCAAATCCTCATGAGAAGCTCACCCCCACAAAGAGTCATCATCAGGCTGTGACCTGATTGACAGGCTAGACTCCAACCCTACACTTATTTATCAGGTTGACATGAAATTATGTAACGACCACAGCAATGTATTGACATCTCCCAAGGACCAGATGAAGAAAGGAGCTTGCCACTGGACAGTTCCTTATTTATCTAGTTGTACATTTGCTATTTATAACTATGATAAATGTTTGGAATGAAAGTAGGTGAGCACTTCCCATTTTGTGGTGGTAGCCTAAGAACAATCAAGCTATACAAGTCAGAAACTTCTCCTATAGCTACCACAGGCCCACATGTAACACTTAAGGAGCTGGCACTTCTACTGGCCACTGCCAGGAATGGGGAGTTGACTTGACACAACAGCTGAGAACTTCAACCCTCCCAAGTGGGAAGTGACATTGGCTGCTTCCTAAGAGGCTTTCAGTGAAGCACGACTCAGAGGATGCCATTGTCTGACTGTATCTGGAAGATCACACATCGAGGATCTGGAAAAGGCTGAAATCCTAACCCCAAACCACGCTTCCTACTTGCTCATCGGTTTCAATGCCTCGTGGCCTGATAGGACAGAGAACTGCCCCAGGAGCTTCCAAGGCTGAAAATCTCACCCAAGCAGAGTGCCACACTTTTCATCCAGGGAATTGCTAATGGGATCAACTACCAATCTTTCAGTTATCTGTCAAATACTTTGTCCAATGTGCTGCCAGGGCTCTAGGGAAGAAAAATTAGCCAAGTTCCGATGATAAGATTAAAATATGTATTCAAGATAAATTAAATTAAAATTAAATCACTGCTTTAATTTTACAGCAGTGTTTCTTTTAAAAATCATTTTATTGGGGGCTCATATAGGTCTTATCCTCAATCATCGTATACATCCATTCTGTCAAGCACATGCGCACATATGTTGCCATCATGGTTTTCAAAACTTTTTGTGGGGTACCTGAGACTTTGGTATCAATTCATTTCCCCTCCCTCACCCTCCTTCCCTCATGAACCCTTGATACTTTATAATTTTTCTCTTTTTTCCCATGTCTTATCCAACCACTGTCTCCCTTCTGTTGTCCTTTCTGTTGCCTGTCCTCCTGGGAGGGGGTTATAGGAAGATCATTGTAATTGATTTTCCCTTTCTCCCCTGACCTTTCCCTTACCCACCTGGTAGTGTTACTCTCATTATTGGTTCTGAGGGAGGTATCTATCCTGGATTCCCTGTGTTAAGAGCTCTTATCTGGACCAGTGTACATGCTCTGGTCTAGCAAGATTTGCAAGGTAGAAGTGGGTTCATAATAGTGGGGGGAAGAAAATTGTATGTTTCATTGGTGCTATACTGCACCCTGACTGGGTCATGTCCTCTCAGTTACCCTTCTGTAAGGGGATGTCCAATTGTCTACAGATGTACATATGTAAATATATTTATATAATGATAGGGAAATAATCTTTGTACATATATCTATATGTTAAGTATAAAGGTAGCAGATGGACATTGAGCCTCTGCTCAATGACTGCCTCAACACTCCCACTCTGTCCTTCCCCTCATTCACATTAATATGATTTTTTTGTTCTGAATCTTTGATACCTGATACCTGGTCCCATCAATACCTCATGATCACACAGGCTGTTGTGCTTCTTCCATGTGGACTCTGGTACTTCTCAACTAGAAGGCCACTTGTTTATCTTTAAGACTTTAAGACCCCAGATGCTATATCTTTTGATACCCAGGCACCATCAGCTTTCTTCACTACATTTGTTTATGTTCGCATTTTTGTCTTCAGCAATCGTGTTGGGAGGGTGAGCATCACAAAGTGCTGGATTATTAGGACAAAGTGTTCTTGTGTTGGGGCAGTAATTGAGTAGAGGCCCAATGTGCTTCTGGTACCTTAATATTTAACATATAGCTATAGGTACATAGATCTATTTCCCTATCATTATATATAAACATATTTACCTATGTACATGCCTGGATTTAGACCTTCATAAAAGGATACATATGTTTCTTAGAGAGTGGGACTCATGCCTGCTGCAGCACCCTCACCTGGCAAATTATTAGATATGCAAATTCTCAGGCCCCACCTCAAACTTGGTGGTATAGTGTGTGGTAAGTTGGACTGATAACCCTAAGGGAAGCAGTTTGAACTCACCAGGTATATATAAAGAGAAAGATGAGACTTTCTGTTCCTGTTATGATTTAGAACCTAATGCAAACCTTTAAGACACAGTAAAACTGCCCGTGTGGCTATCTGAGACTCTAAATCTTTAGGGGAGTAGAAAGCTTCATCTTTCTCCCAATGGGGTGACTGGTGATTTGAACCACTGGCCTTGTGGTGAGCAACCCAACACATAATTCACTATGCTCCAGTATTTCTCAAGATTGCTCCCATGGAATGGAAATACTGGGTCAATTGAAAAATTAGGCTGGCTGTTATTCTCTTCACAACTATTTATATAGCTACATTACTGAGACGAAGGGGGCGGGGAGATTGATTCTTTTGTGTGTAAGGTGCGCTGATTGCACGGTGGTTACACACAGGCTGCTAACTGCAGTTCAAAACTACCAGCTGCCCAGAGACGCACAGGGGCAGTTCTGCCCTCCCCTACAGAGTCACCATTAGCTGGAATCAACTCAATGACAGTGAGGGTTTGGGGTTTGAGTCTCTGGGGTAGGATGGGCGTGGACTGCTTTCTTTGTAAGCCATTGTAGTTATTTGGCTTGCTTCTCTCATCAGTAGTGCTCAATCTATGGGATGTGATCCCTGTGGGTCACCTGATTCATAAAAGTAGAATAATTACAGTTATGAAGTAGCAACCAATATAATGTTATGTTGAGGGGGTCAGCACAATGGGAGGAACTGTATTAAATGGTTGTGGCATTAGGAAGGTTGAGAACCACCATTTCAGATGCTTCTTATGACCTTTACCCCTTCAGCAAATATTTATTGAATTCTTCCTGTGAGCCAGACACTTATCAGGATAGAGACAGATAGCAATAAACTGATAGATACCTATGATGGATTGAATTATGTCCTTCAAAAAATATGTCTGAGAACCCTAGCTCCTATACCTGTAGTTACCATTCCCATTTGAAAAGTTGGCGAAGCAGCCAATGAAAATCCCACAGATCGGCTGAGCCCCGGTGGCGTAGTGGTTGTGCGCGGGACTGCGGCCCACTGGGACGGAGGTTCAATTCCAGCAGTGGGGCTGGGCCTCCTACTCCCACCGCCGGAGAGCAGTGATGCCAAAAAAAGAAAAGAAAAGAAAAGAAAATCCCACAGATCACAAGGGCGCAACCTGCAACCTTCCATAGGAAAAAATGGAACCAGCCATGCTGCTGTGCGGGGAGTGGCCATAAACCAGGGGCAGACTCCTCAGCTACTCACCACAATGCATATGCACAAATATGTAAATTCAGGGCCACATAGGCAGTCAACTCCTAAGTGTTTTTTATTTGTATGTGTTAAGCAATACTCTTCAAGTTCTTCCTTCCCAGGCAACCCCTGTGAAAACCATATGCCTCTCCCAGGATTCCTCACTCTGCGGAGAGAATCTAACTATATTTATGTTGTCCAGTCAAAAATTTGGTAGTTCCCACTTTTAAGAGCATGTTTTCTAAACATCTCTGGTAAATGGAGATTTTGACTTTATGCCCGGGACACCCTGAGAGCTGCTCCTACAGAAAAGGAAGGGGAAAAAAAAAAGCTAACAGGATAATAAATCCCAAGTCCTTTTCTCTCTCTGAACAAGGGTTGTTTTAGTTAAACTTGCGTTCACTTTTCTCTGAACGCTGCCCCCACTCTCTTCAGCCCATTGTGTTTAATACAGGACTTTTGACTCACCCAACATTACTCACCCTTTACTGATTTTACTTTAAACACTGTTGGCTAAAACGTCAATTTATCAAAACTGTTTTGCCTAACAGTTGGGGGATAATTTATTTTCCCCCTGAAGGGTTTGATATTTATTAGGGCGGCAGCAGCGGGCTGGTCAGCGGACATTCGCACTCTGGGGGACCAGCTCCGGGGCCAGCTTCGTGGCCTGTTCCACCCGCCTTCCCTCCTCAGGCTCAGCCCACGTTTCTCCCGAGGCAACCTCCGGCTGGTACTCCGAGGCCCAGCAGATGGTGAGTGTGCAGCCGGGCCCCTGGGGAATAGGAAACTCAGAGTTTCGCCGCCCCCCTCCGAAGCTGGACACACAGCGCTGAAACAGCTCAGCCAGCTGTCTCAGCGAGAGAGGCCAGACCTCAAAGCCTTGTCAAGAGAGTCTAAAAGGGAGATCCCCAGTATTCTGTTGGGGACTGATCACAGAAACGCATGCATCTGCAAAGAGGACTCTCTGGAGAGAAGCCATGACAAACTTTCCCTGCCAAAGACCCGCTCTGTGGCAAGAGAGACACAGGTAAGAAGGGGCAGTTTCATAGACTGAGGACCTCAGAGACCAATGGGCAACAGCTATTGTTTTCTACTGTTATGAATTTGGTGACCCCTGTGAAAGGGTCATTCCACCTATAAAGGGATGGTGACCCACAGGTTGAACTGCTGGTCTATGTATATGATGTTGGGTTAAATATTCCCTATGGTTCAGGCCTTTCTAAAAGCAGTTAAAACTTTGCCAATCGATGCCCACTATGATGCAGGCTGGGAACAATTCTGACAACCAACCAGGTTGCACTGAGCTGGCAGTGCCAACAGGGACCCAGGAGTAGGGTTTTAACCACTTAAAACCAGCTGGCATGGAAGCCATGCCAGGTGTGTCAGACTGGAACTGTGTTTTGTGCAGCTTCTCATGATTGCCTTTTTGGCCTTTCTAGTGATGTACCTCTGGGTGAACTTGAACCTCTCACCTTTTAGCTCGCAGCCAAGGGCATCGGCGATCTGCACCCAGCTGGAATTCTTCTTAGACTTTCATCGTCTCATGTTGGACCCACAAATGAAGGACTGAAAAAAATAAATCACTTGAGCTTGGTGTGTGCCTACTCTGCCAGACCAAATTGGTGCTGGATTTGACATTGACATGCACCCTTGCACTGAATTCCCTGCTTGCAACAGCTCCATTGATGGGGAAAGGGATTCAATGGGTTCGGAGTATCAGTGTGAATTTTCTTTTAGTAGCATGAAAGCTAGGAATTGGGAGAGACAAGGAACACCCCAGATCACAAAGGCTTTGCCCTCCTTCTCATGCTGCAAACCACCTCCCTGATCCCAAGGACCTTGATATGGTGCCCAGAGTCCCCATCACTAGAATCACTGCTTTGGCATAGAACATTATCTCTGATGGAAAAACAGTGTCTGAGAGACATAGGGGCATCACCCAATAGCCTTTAGGTATGATTAGCAAGAAGTGATTGAGCCCTTTTACCTTTTTATCCAGAAGCGAGGGGCTGGGATATGACCCAGCTATATGTTGGGTGCTTTCAATTCAACACAGTACTGGAGTGAGCACCTAAAGGCTGGCGACCTTGTTAAATGCTGCAGACATTTAACGGTGGGGTCTGCAGACAGACACGGGAGTGGGAGTGGATGAGTAAAGACAACTAGGGAGAGACAGAAAGAAGGAAAATGTCAATGGATTCTGAAAGAAAATTGAGACTTGCTCCTCTAGAACTATGGTCCAATTTATCTGTAACTTGGTGAAGAAGACTCTGGGGCTGGGAAACACTGCAGTAACTTATTCAAAGCCTGGCACTATGCCAGGGAGAAACTGGTTCCTCCGACCCTTGCTGAGATCACTGCAGCTATTCAGAGGCTGAAAAAAAATAGCCCATAGTGCTCAAACTGGTCTCTTCACACAGCTCACAGTCAAGGATGCTCTGCTGATTGGTTTGGTGGCCACTGAAGTGTGGACGTGGTTTCATACCCAGGCAAACGACCAGTCTTGAACAGCTGATTCTATTTGGTTTGCTATTTGAGTGTTCTTGGGCCATGTGTGATCAGTCTACTCTAATTAAACCAATTGTTCTAAAAAGAAAAGAAAAGAAAGGACATTGAGTTGAAGCCTTTCATGCCTCCATCATAGCAGACACACAGAGCTTCAGGTCACAGGAAAGTTATGATCTTAGAAGCATTGGTGGTGAGCCCATGATGTGTCAGTCATTAAAAACAGTTCCTGTCTCTCTAAAGTTATTAGCTCTTAAGGCGGATAAGTTGAGCATATCAACCTGGGATATAACAAAAAGAACAATCTGTGGAGCAACCATGTACCAGGACAGTGAGTTAAGGAGTGGGAAGCCTTTGTGGAGAGAGAAAGTGTGTGTGTGTGTGTGTGTGTGTGTGTGTGTGAGAGAGAGAGAGAGAGAGTCATTAAATATAAAGTTCTGCCAGTTCTCTGAGGAAACACTACACTACAGTAGTGGCTCGTGCCCAGGCACTGGGAAAGCCCACCACCCCAGTGCAGTCTTGCTATTCAGAGGGACCTTTGGGTTCAGCCTGTCTCCAGGACTCGTTGAATGGAATAACCTTCCTTATTCCTTTTAAGCTTGTTTGGAATAGATAAAGGATGGGTGATAGAAAGTGTGATCACTCCCTCTTCCCAGCAGGGAGGAATCGGACACTGGCCCCAATTTCTGGATAGAACCACCTACTTGATCAATTCTTCTTTCGCCTTTCCTCTTCCAGCCGAGTGACCCTTTCCTGATGCCTCCTCACCCACCCGGCCCACGCCCCAGACTGGATTAAATGAAGACGTTGCCATAAAGAAATTAGGTAGAGCAATATCCCTTTGCGTCAGAGTACATTCCTCAGAAAACAAATTCACTGCGGGGTAAACTCAGCTGTAAGGACTTTAGGGGAGATGATGACTTAGAGCGAAGGCCAAGCAACAGATGGTGCCCACGTTCCATTGTGATTGTGTCAGCGTGGAAAGAAGTTGAGGCATGGACTCACCCAGCTTGACCAGCAGTTCATCAAGGCCCCAGCCCCCCTCTTCCCCAGCCCTCTCTCCAGCCAGTTACTGAAGGTCCTCATTCATTGTTTTGTTGAGTCCACCATGAAACAAAATTCTTTCCAGAGCTTTGATTAATCTTATTAGAGCTCATAAAACTCAAAGTATTTCAGCCTGTCTGAATGTCTCCATTTTCTCCTAGATAGTTGTGGTTGGGGGTATTTTTTGCTGTCAGTTTTCAATTAGAAATTTTAAAAAAATCAAAGGTAAAAGAAGGCAAATTATAATTCAAAGGCATCCCCCCTTAATATCCTGAGAACGACTGTGAGTGAAGATGACGTAGACTCTGGAAAGGGGATGAGGGTTGGACAGCACCTGCATCTTCTAAACATTCCAAGATCAAGGTCTGCTGGCATGCTGTGAGCCCAGAGCTCCAATGGATGCAATTACATGACATACTAATATGAGCCATTTTATTCCGGTCACAAGCTGAAAATTGTGTTGATGCGTGGCCATCAGTTATTAGGATTATTTCTATTTCCTGGCTGGTGTGTGGTCATGGGCTGTGTGTTATCCATTAACGATGGAAAGTTGACCCTGGCTGCATTCTGGGTTCATTGAACAGTTAGGTAAGGTCCAGCACAGCCCAAAGCACTTTTGTCAATGCTCTCTCTCTCTCTCTCTCTTTCTCTCTCTCTCTCTCTCTCTCTCTCTCTCTCTCTGAAAGTCCCCTCCACACTCTTAATTTTAAAAGCCATGTGTATTTTAGAAAAAAAATGAAATCCATCTGTTCCTGATTCATTGACACTTCACTCATCAAATCTCCTTTTGTCAGGATTGCCGTGTTTCACAAGTTGGACATTGGTGTGTCATGTTGAACCTTTGTCCTTGAATGTCAAGAAAAACTCCAAAACTCACTGCCAGCGAGTTGATTGTGACTCATAGTGACCCCACAGGTTACCGTGGACTTTCCCCTTTGGGTTTCTGAGACTGCAAATCTTTACAAGATTAAATAGCCTTGTCTGAGTAAGTCCTGGAAAGTAAGGGGTTGGCGGGTTTGAACCTCTGACCTTGCAGTTAGCAACCAGTGCATATAGCCTACTACAACACCGGGCTTCAAGAGGTTGTGTTTAACTGAGAGATGTCATACCCTTTCCCCGAAATTGAAGGGTACTTCTTGGAAGATGTAGAGAAAGAGGTTCCAAATTACAGATCACACCCCCTGTGCCACAGTCCCACTGTGGGCTTGGTATCCCACAGGATATGTCTCCATCATGCATAGACCAGCTTGATTAAGTTGGGGGGTTTTTTGCTTGTTTTTCATATATAATCATTTCATTAGGGGCTCTTACAGCTCTTATAAATATCCATACATCAATTGAACCAAGCACATTTGTACATATGTTGCCATCACCATTTTCCTTCTACCTGAGCTCTTGGTATTAGCTCCTCTTTTTTCTCTCCCTTCCCCATCCCACCTTTGTGAATCCTTGATACAACTCTAAGTTATTATTGTTTTCCTATTTTACATCGACCATTGTCTCCCTTCACCCGCATTTCTGGAATCATTATGGTACATGAGTGTGCATATATAGAATGTGTGTGTGTGCTGACTGGTGGGGATTACATGTGCTTGTGGCAGTTGTTCAGAGTAGAGGGGGCCTTCACTTCTCCATCGTCAGACTGTGGAATGACTATGGGAGACTGACTTAGGGAGGCACTGGACTGAATTCCTTGTGTGCCTTTCACTGGGCTGAGTTTTATCCACCAGTCAACCTAGGAAAGAAAAAGGAGGTGCAAGAGCTCTTAGCAACAAGACAATGAATTCTAGTTCTGGGAGTTCTCCCAGCTTTCTCTCCTCTCAGCAACTTAATTTCTGATTTTGGAATAGGGTATACAGATGACCCCGGGGGAAGAGCCAATCCCAGCATGGACAAACAAGGAGAAATGATGCTGTCACTGGCACATGTCAGATATTGGCATCCAATCAATCCACCCAGAGGCTCCCCAAAAGTGGAAGCCACAAAAATGTCCTGGGCCACCTACGGTCGCCCCCGCCACCTAGACACGAACTGCCACGTGGGGTGGTGAATGCTCTCTGCTGCTTGTCACAAACAGAATCGTCACATCTAAATTTTACCAAACCCCACATTTACTTTTAAATTTTGAAAAGGTTTCTTTTGAAAAGGTCCACTGTCATCTTAGGTAACCTGTAACTTTCACTCCTCCACTCATTTCACTGCTTCTCATAACATTCAGGGTGATGGAACCAATGGCATTTACCAATGCAGAATTCTTTAATATAATTTCTTTTCCAACAGACATGGATGATGCAGTTTCTTGACAGGTTTTTTTTTTTTTGCTTTGGTTTTTAGAGTTGTTAGCTTTTTATTATTATAAGTTGTGATTTAATATAGATCGTATCATTCCATATTTCAACCACGTCAAGTAGGATGTGCAATTGCTACCACAATCTGTTTCCAAACATTCTTTTACTACATGGACTCCTTGACATCATCTCTCTTCTTACCCCCCCCCACACACACTGTACCCCCCTCCCCCTGAGGCCCTTCTTCTACTTGCTTTCCCTATAGGTTCATCAATCCTCGGTTTCATATACCAAAAAACAGGGAAGCATAGAACACAGCTTCAAGAAGGTGACCTTCATTGACGTAACACCTCTGAAGTACACTTGAATGTGAACAAACAAAAACAAAGAAAAGAATACAAAACAAAAGTACAGAAAATCTTGGAAGCCAAATCAGGTCCAGCCTGCATCATCGTGGGGATCTATTGGCAAAGTTCTAACTGTTTTTAGGAAGGCCTGAACCATAGAGAACATTTAACCCAATGTCCTACTTGTAGAGCAGTGGTTCTCAACCTGTGGGTCACAACCCCTTTGGAGATGGAGTGACCCTTTCACAGGAATCATCAAATTCATAACAGAAGCAAATGACAGCTATGAAGTAGCAACAAAAATAATTGTATGACTGGGGGTCGCATCAACCTGATCAACTGTATTAAAGGGTGTGGCATTAGGGAGGTTGAGCACCACTGTTATAGAGTAAAGCAGAGGATGTGAGCTTACAGTTAAAATTTCTAAGGAGACTATGGCTTACAGTCAAGCATCATGCCACATTGTCTGCTGACCTGAAAGCGGACACCTTGGTTCATGAAGAACAACTCCATTCTGAAAACACAAGCAGTGTTAGTATGTTAGAGCGTCATTCTCCACTGCTGTGTAATGACATATTTGTGTGTCACAATCCACTGTGGGACATGTTGCAAATGATCACTTGGTCATAATCGTTCAAGGACTGATGTGTCTGACTAATTCACTTATAAATAAATCTTTGAAGTAACCTCAAGGCTATCTCTATAATAATGTCACTTTATGTCCCCATGATATGTTTTGTTGGGTTTAAAACAACAGAGTTCCCCCCATAAAATGATTTAATTTAAAAAAGAAGAGCAGGGTTTATGGTGACCTCCAGTAACCCCCCCGGGATTGTGTGTAGCGGTGGAAGGGATGCTCGTCTAAGAATGGGTTCCACCTGTGGATGAATCATTGCATGTGTTGTGGCGGAAACCAGTTGAAAACTGCTTTACTTCTCAGTATATGTGGTGGGTGGAATTCTATTTTACTTTGATACTTACTAACACTTTAAATCCCTACAGATTATATTAAGCAAATTCAAACTTAGAACAGGATCATCGAGAGCTTTATGGTCAAAGCGAAGTGTGCTTGTGTGTTTACACACACGTGTGTGTGCCCTCTACCATCGATACAAGTCCAACTCATACTGGCCTTATCAGACAGAGTAGACTTGCACCTTCAGGTTTTCAAGACTGTAAATCTGTAAGGAAGCAGACAGCCTTGTCTTTTAAGAGTTGTTAGCTTTTTATTATTATTATTATTATTAGTTGGGATTTCATACATATGTCACATCATTTCATATTTCAATATTATCAAGTAGCATGCACAATTGCTACCATTATGTTTCCAAACATTCTTTGCATTTGGATCCCCAAGCTTATAGTTAGCATCCCCTTTGTACTACAAGGGCTCCATACGTGTGTGTGCATACACACATATATTATACACACACATATATGAGGGGGTACCATAAAAACAATGGAAAAACACTCTTCTGGGCAGAACTTTCCTAGTATGCATTTTTCCCAATAAATGAGCATTGAGCAACTCACTCTGAGTTCACCCAGTGGCATTACCTGGGAAGGTTCTTTCAAATCACAGTGAATTTTTCGTAAATGCAGTTTTATTCAAACCTCATTTTTTGTGATGGCCAATTTAAAAGAACAGTAGGAGGTGGTGAAATTTTGTTTTCCGCTTGGGAAAAAAATGCCGCAGAGACTGTTGTGATGTTGAACACAGCTTACAAGGACAGCACTATGGAAAAAACTCAATTAGATGAGAGGTCTTCTCATTTCAAAAGAGGTGAAATGTCAGTCAATGACAAATTTGTTCAGGACATCTGTCAACGTCCCAAACAGACAAAAATGTTGGCTCAGAGTACATTTGGAGTTCCATCAGGTCAGACTGTTAATCAAGCTTTCTATTTAGAGGTTCTGAAAAGATTGCATAACAGTATATGACCAAAAAAAAGGCCTGATTTGTGGCAGATGTGGACTGATTTTGTTACCATGACAATGCACCTGCTCACACAGCCTTCTCAGTGAGCCAGTTTTAGGCAAAAGAACAGCACGCCACTCTCAAACACACCTTTCTCACCTGACCTCACTCCGTGCAACTTCTTTTTGTTTCCATGAATGTAGAAAGACATGAAAGGACAGTGACTTGACACCATAGAAGAAGTGAAGAAAAAAAACGAAGGAGGTGCTGTCAGCCATCCAAACAGTTGAGTTTGAAAAATGTTTTCAAGAACAGAATCATGGATTTGATGAATGTATTAAGTGTATTAGAGATCACTTTTGAAGGTGATAAGGTTGTTTTGTTCAAAGAATTTAAAAACATAGCTTGACAGAACCAGTCTGGGTTTCTTTGGGGGGAGGGAACACACACACACACACACACACACACACACACATTATCACCAACCTGTTTCTGTCAAGGCTATCAACCCTGTGTATGTCAGAGAAGAACTATAGATTTCCACAGAGTTTTACAGCAGCCAATTACCAGCTCAATCTTTCTGAGGTTTCCTTGGGTGAACTCAACCCTAGGGCCTTCAGTTAGCAGCTGGGCATTAGCCATTTATATTACCCAAGGGTAATATAAATAGATAGAGATATCCATGAATATATATATATATATATATATATATTCATGAAGAAATTCCATTATCTTTTCACTTCTTTATTCCACAAATTGTCTGAAGATACATATACATACATGCATATACACACATATTATATATGCATACATATATACACAGACATATACACATATATACATAATGAAATGAAAAGATAATGGAATTTCCCCATTTACACACACACACATATATATACATATATATATATTCAGATAAATATTGGATTGCTAACCACAGGTTGGCAGTTCAAATCTAACAGTAGCTCTGTGGGAGAAAGATAAGGTTATCTGCTCCTATAAAGATTTACAGACTCAAACCCCTATATAGAATTGCTATACATCAGAATTTACTTGATGGCAGTAGGTTATACATATATTCATTTATACTATGTTATATATTAATTACATCTACATATCCCATGTTCTCACACCCTCCTTTTTTTCTTTCTCTGTGTGTGTGCATGCACATGTGCAGGTGTTCATGTATACCTGGTTGATGGGCTGGTTTACTTGCTATTTGTTACTTGTTCTTGTCATATGGGCATGGCTATGACAGAGGTAAGACCCCTGTATCAAGCACTTGACAGAAGGTACAGATGAGGTGCTGATAAAGTCACTGTCAGGCCCTCTTGTACCAAGAATATTCGGCTTTGGACATTCTTGGTCACAGCCAAGAATTTCTTCTGGCCACAGTCTATGGGCTCCTTAAACTCTATCCCCATCATAGCTTCTAACTTTTGTCTCCAAATGAATAGCCGAGTCAAACTTAAACCAAAAGATCCTAATATAACACTGTACATGAGTCCCTGAAAGGTCAGTACTTCTCAAACTTCTATTGAGAAATCAAAGAAACCAACGACCAGGAAGACAGGCCAGCCCTGTGCAGTTGCACCCTTTGAATATCTCAGCATGGGGAGCTTGTGCAATTCCACATTGTAGACCATGGACACTCCACTATCCAGAGAAAGAAGGAACCGCACAGTTCCTCCCAGCTAAGCTCATCTCCTCCCTCCATTCCTACTGCCTGACATACCGGCTGTGTTTGCAGATTTGAATAAATCTGTGATTACAATCTACAGGACTATGATCTGCTCTGGTACCACCATTCTTTCTCTCATCTACAACCACTAAAGAAAGAAAATACAGAGTAAAATTGACCAAGCGGCCCCACTGAAGTAACTAGTTTTTTAAGGTGAATTTTGCCTTATTTTTCACACAAAGCCTCATTTCCCACTCCACCTGCACCCCTGATTTCCCAATCCAAATCACTTTAACTACCAAGTACCACCCATTTCTCTCTCTCTCTCTCTCTCTCTCTCTCTCTCACACACACACACACACACACACACATTATTACCAATTTTAAAGTTGACCTAAAGTTTACCAGTCCAAAACCATCCAGCAGCCAATTGCAGAAATCCAACTCCACTAACACAACAAGGACTCATGTTGACTGGATCATGGAATGTCTAAAAATAAGAAGAGGGTGAATATGGAGAATCCTGTGAGTCTCTGCCTTCTTCCAGGTGTTAGCTTTATCTCAAATCTGATTTCCACTCTGATCATAAAGTGGCAGCCACAGGCTAGAATAAGGGAACAGATATTTATTCATATTCTTTGAAAGAAGGCGAAGCTGACTCTGTCCTGCTCTTAGGGTAAAATGACCAGATTTTAAGCAGGACACCATTGACTGGGGGTGTACTTGATTAAAATTTGGTCTATATGGAGCAACAAAAATTTTCATAGAAGGCAAAAATAGTATTGGAATATATTTAATTTTAAACACCACGGTACGTTGTTAAATTGTTAAAAAGCGGGACATCTGGTCACTTTATCTTAGGGACAAGGAAGAACATTCCTGAAACATCTAGCAGTCCTTTCCTAGGCCAGATTTAAGTCAAATGCCCACACCTGAAGCATTCTCGAACAAGTGGATTCCATTCCCTTGATTGGCTTGGATAAATCAGGCCCCACCTTTGAAGCTGGAATGATACAACTTTCCCCTGAATCATTCAGCCCAAACTGGACTATCATTGTGAAGGAAAAAGAAAATCGATGCTAGGTAGGCAATCAATATTGCCCATTATCACAGCAATCGGATACTTCTCGTATTACTCTCGATCTCTTTAGATGATATGCTGATTTAACCAATAACAATGAACTGGTGAATCAATTGCCTTTTTGATCATGGAGGTTCCAGGGTTCTGTTTAACCTGTAGGGACCACCTTTGAGTGGAATAATGACCTTTGGAGGTTGACTCCCTCGCGCTGGGCACCAGTTACAGAATGAAGCAACAACCCAGACTGAAAGTTTTCTGAACGTAAGCTCCCTTCCTGGAGAAGTGGTCAAATCTACTTTCCTATGTTGCAAATTCCTCAGTCCCCTTCGTGCAACTGCCTCAGTCCTAGTATTCCAAAGAGCAGGCCATTCTTCAGATGGGGAAGGCAACTGGGTGGGGCCCAGGCACATGGGTCACATTTTCCTACTCACGATAGTTTTTCCATTGACTCAAGCAGCAGCTGCTTTTTGGAGGGCCACGTTTGCTTATGATGACACAGACTGTTGCCAAACTCTGCAGTGGTCATTTTCAGATTGACCGGCATGATATAACCTCTTTGGAATCAGACTTCTGTTGCCCTGACTGCCCCTGTGGTTTTCAAAATAGGATCCAGAGCAGAGAACCACCCATTAACATGTAGACATCAATGTTTCCTCCAAGAGAAAGAAGAAAGGAACCGAGATTGTTATCACTGATCTCTTGGCATCAGCTGGTCCAGAGTTGCCCTTAGTCAAATAATTCATTCCTTATGTTCTTCATGCATCCCCGCCACTCTCCCTCAACCGCGCTGAAGGGCTCTTACATATATTCCAGTGTGTCTTCCCAGGCTGTGTCTGAAGGACATTTCCTGCCCGATTCTCAGTCCTCCTGACCTTGACTACCCCAATCTACCACCTCAGCCAGCTCCACCCTTCCTTCCTCAACTCTGCCAGAAAGTGCTTCAACACCACTATTTTTGGATTCCTGACTTATGTGAAGTCCTATCCCAGTTCCAGTTCTGCTACTTCCATCCAATATTCTGGGAGTGTGCCCATTGGTTTGAATAATTGGGAACACCACACAGAAGTAGGATAAAGGTGTGCTTCACCAGTTCCCCCCACTTATTTTTTTTCACCTCTCCTTATGTAGCAATAGAAGATCACTGAGAGACAAGTGTGCATCAGACCCTGTGCTGAGCTCTATGACTCTGTTGCTTCTTTGGAACAAAAGGAAGCAAGTGATAAAACACATTTCATAGTCCTGCAAGGATGAAGAGGTAATACTTATCATAATACCACATGCAATGGGAAATCCCATAAAGGATAGCTATAGTAACTATTACCAGGATGAGCCCGTGTATGTGGAGTAGAACTGTTAATCACCTTTCAGAACTGAATCCCAGGCCTTTCTTCCAAAGTCACCTGCATGGGTTCGAACCACCAACCTTTTAATTAGTAGCCAAGCATTTGAGCCTTTGCACCACCCAGAGACTGCTCATCAGACATCAGCACCGACCCAACAACTACTAGTTTGTTGGGTTTTGGTTTTAGAGTCACTTGCATTAAAACGAATAATAGGCTGAGCCCTGGTGGCATAAGTAGTTGAATGCGGGACTGCGGCCCATGGGCTTCACGGTTCAAATGCAGCATTGGCTCGCAGGAGCAGCGCTGGGTAGCTCCCAGGACCACCAGAGGAAAGAGACGCAAAAAAAAAAAAAACCAACTAAAAATAATGATGCATAAATAAAGGACCCAATCCAGGCTTTTTTCTACAGTGTGATCCTTTTAAGGAGTTCAAAAACCCCTCACTCCTCTCTTCTGCATTCATCCTGATTTGTCATGCTTGCGGATATTCTGCAGTATAGATTGGGCTGCGCCTTAAGATGGATCTGTGGCTGATAGCAACTCAACTGGGTTCCCATTTGCAGAGCTTGGTGCAGGCTAGTGTGCCAGGATTTCTTTCAATGGGAGACAGTCACAGAGTACAGGGAACATGAAATCCCCTGCTCAAGTCCCAAGTGCTGTGTGCCTAGGCTGCCCTGGAGTGTTCTGGGCCTGTGTAAGGAGCCCACATGTCCTCAGCCATAAATGTTGCATGGCTGTTATAAACCGTGAGGTCCGGTAACACCAGCAGCAGCTGATCAGGTTACAAATGCATCGCATTCTTCCAGATTTCCAGATGCTCTTTATTTCTCTCTCTCTCTCTCTCTCTCTCTCTCTCTCTCTCTCTCTCCCTCCCTCTCTCTCTTCCCACCCCCCCCAACCCCTCCTCCCTTACCACCACCCACTCTACGCCTACCCCTGGCCTAAAGTGCCCCAGATTTCTTATTGAAACCTAACAATTTGAAATGAAGTTGAGTAACACATCAGGAGGGGGAAGAAACAGCTGGAAGTTAATATTTGAGGAGGAATGGGAGTGGAAACTTCCCACATGCCTGGCTGTGCCATGAGGCTCTCACGGACCATTCATTCCATGCAAGCGAAGATAGTTCAACACTCTCAGGCTTAGAAGCAGGAGAAGATGGATGAGAGAATCTAGCTTAATTTCGTCCCAAATTTACAACTTATTTGAAGCTCCTTGAAGGAAAGGTGTACATTCTTCAGTAGATAAGATACATTCTGTTAACAAACTATAAACCATTCAAAGGGCTTGCTTATTAGAAACCACATGTGGTCTGTCAGCCATGAAGGAAAAACCCTTCTCCTCTGAAAAAACCAAGCCCTGGAGAATGGCTTTGTGTTTGGTAAAGGGTAGGGTCAGTGGAAGGGTAGAAGACCCTCAAGGAGATGGACTGACATCATGGCTCTAACAATAGACTCCAGGATAGGAACAATTATGGGATGGCACAGGGCTGGGTCGTGCTTCATTCTGTTATGCATAAAGTCACTAACCACTAACGGGTCAGAACAAATTTGATGGCACCCAACAGCAACAATAGCAAAAGGAAGAACAAAAAAAAACACTTGTTTTGTTAAAGTGTTTCAACAGAAGTGAATTGCGTCTTAAAAGCTTGCCATTAGCCACCTAAGATACAACTTCTAGTCTCCAATCACAAAAGAGTAAGAAGGAAACCAAAAATCTCAGAGAAGAAATGCATCTACAAGGCTGACAGCCGACACAAACTATGGCTTCAACTACTTTGAGGGCAGAAGAAACAGATGGTGTCCAGCCACCAAGAGTGAGCAATCTTTCAAAAGATCAAGCTAACTAGACTACCTGTGACCAGAGGACTCCCTGAGTCAAAACCATCCCTTGGAATTTTCTGCTATCAAAAAAATCAGAGTTCCATTTGTGGACACTTGGACATTCCTTTACAGAAGGGTTGTAGGGAGGAGATGAGCCGGTCAGGGTGCAGTGAAGTAATGATGAAGTACACAACTTTCCTCTAGTTCTTAAATGCTTCCTCCCCATAACTATTAAGATCCCAATTCTACCTTATAAATCCAGCTAGACTGGAAGAGGTACACTGGTACAGACGGGAACTGGAAGTACAGGGTATCCAGGAGAGAGAGCCCCTCAGGACCAGTTATGAGAGTGGAGATACTAGGAGGGTGGAGAGAGGGTGGGGCAGAAAGGGAGAGCTGATTTCAAGGATCTGCTTATAACCTTCTATCTGGAAGACGGACAGCAGAGGAGTGGACAAAGGGAGATGTCGGGCAGTGCAAAATATAACAGAATAATAATAATTTATAAATATTAAGGGTTCAGGAGGGAGCAAAGAGGGAAGGAAAAGTGGAACTGATGTCAAGGGCTCAAGTAGAAAGCAAATGTTTTAAGAATGATGATGACAAAAAAAGAATGATGATGGCAACAGGTATAAGAAGGTACTTGAAACAATGTATGTATGGATGGATTGTGATAAGCATTATAAGAGCTACCAATAAAGTGACTTATTAAAAATTAAAAAATAATTTTTAAAAAGCAGACTTATGCACAAAACAAATGTTATTATCCAGTGGATCATTGCTCTACAAACATATATTCTGAAGATCAACATTAAATCCAAATCCAAGATAATCAGACAAAGGGGCAGGGAAACTAGAGTGTTAGAAATGGAACAACCAGAATACAGTTAGAGAGTTTTGACAGTATGGAAAACAACATCAGCTATTGATCAATATCAATTTGTATTGAAATTTTCAAATGAGAGCCTAACATGCTATAAAAATATTAACAAAAAACACAATACTATTTTTTAAATGCAACTACTATGAGAGAGAACTTAGATTAAATTGTTCATTCTTCCTTGACTTAAAAGTAAGAACAAGGCTGAGGAGCTCTATTGGAAGGACAGAGATCATGTTTTGCAAAATTCTGCCAGGGTATTGGAAGTATCATGAACTGCCAAAAGAACAAACAGATCTGTCTTGGAAGAAGTACAGCCAAGGTGGCCAGACTCCATCCCCTGTACGTTGAACATATTATCCAAAGAAATAAGTCCCTGGAGGACATCAAGGTTGGTGAAGTGGAAAGGAAGTAAACAAGAGGGAAGCCCTTGACAAGGTGGATTGAGAAGTGACCACAGCAAGGGGCTCGAACAGAAGAACAATTGTAAAGGTAACACAGACAGGAACGTGTTCCATGCTGCTGTACGCAGGGTCATCACGAGTCCAAGCCAACTTGATGGTACCTAACAACGGCAACGACGGTTTTCTGATCCTCACATTACCTGGTGGGAACATTAGCGGTAGAACGCTGGCCTTCCACGCAGGAGACCTGCGTTCATCTTGTAAAATAAAAATATGACACCATGTCTATCTTTTGAAGGACCTCAAAGTTCCTCCTGACACTATTTCCCTACTAGCGCATCACAGCGTGTGAGAGATTCAGTTTGTTCTTCTTTAGGGAAGGCTGGGTGGTGCAAAGAGTGACTGTACTCAGGGGCTAACCAACAGGCTGGTGCTTTGAGTCTGCCAGCTGGTGCCACAGAAGAAAAGCCTGGCAACTGACTTCTCACACAATCAACCTTTGAAAAGTCCCGTGAGGCAAAGTTCCACTCTGGTACACAAAGGGTTGCCAGGAGTAGAAATCAAATCAATGGTGACTTATTGTTTCCATTGTTATTTTTGATTTTGCACCGGTTTGGTTTGGCATGGTTTGAAGAAAAGGTTGAAGAAGTGCTGTTAGAATAACTCCAGGAAGGAATATCATTAAAAAAATCACTCCAAATTATTTATTCTATAAATGTTTGATATGGAATGACTGGAAAACACCTAACAATAATGCGTGCATTGACAAGGGGCTAATGAGTTAGAAAATCAGAGAGAAGATAAGTAAGCTAAGTGGAGACAGAAAGTCAGTTCACATGGCTTCTCTCAGGAAGAGTGAGAGGACACTAAGATGAAGCTAAAAGAAGGCAGAAAGGCATTAGGAAGAGTATCGTACTATGTTGGGGAAATAGGACCTAGAACGAGGAGTCATGCTAAAAGGCCGGGCGAGCATAACTGGCAGCATTCCGTTAGGGTTTTTGGGTCCTCTGTCCCCTGATGGGAACATCAGTAGTAGCATGCTGGCCCTTCCATGCGGACCTGGGCTCTATTCCTGGTCTCTGCAATTCATGCACAGTCACCAGCCAGGCATCAGTGCAGGCTAGTGTGTTGCTACAATGAGGAGTTTTCCGGGAAGCTTCCACACAGAAGTGGACTAGAAAGTGACATCTGGCCTCCGACTTCCAAAAAGCAGTCTTTTGGTTCCCAATGGGATGATCTGAAACCAATCATGGGAATGGAGGCAGGTAAGGCAGCATTTTATCCCATTGTCCTTGGGGTCACATGAGTCAAGAGGCAACACCGCGGCCGCCAAGGACCAACAACATGATGCTGAAGGGCAGCTTCCGAAGATGGCTTCAATCAAGCCCTCTGTGGACCATCTCATAGGTCTCCCTGGCTTTGCTTAGTAAGTATCCATTGAACACCATTTGACATTTCTTTTGAATTTCCAAGGGTTAACTTGTGAATGACATTGCCACAGCCCACAAGGAAGATGCATGCTGGCGTGGGAGGGTCTCAAGAAGGCCTGAGTCATGCTAAGAGAAGTCGCAGACCGGTAGCTCCTCTTGAAGTGGATGCAGAGTGGTAGGAAAGTAGGGCAAGGCCTCAAGTGGTCTCCTAGGGTCCTGAAAGTTTTACTTCAAGCCCTTGATCTGATCTGCTCTTGAGCTCCTACCACCAGATGTCCCAAGGCACTTAAGAAGAAAATCATCAAATCCCCAGACAGACCCATCCTACTGGCCACTGGCTTCCCCAGGAGCAGAGGAGTCAGGACTTTGTTGTTGTTGGTTTTGCTAAAGAAAATCTCTGTGGGGGCACAAAGGAGCATCAGAGTGTCTGTTAATGGTGAGGGGTTAGTGTCTCCTGCTTTTGCCTGGAACATTTTCTGGAGGAAGCACTGCTCCCCTTCACTGCCATCCCCATGCTCCGGGTTGAAGGGCGGGCCGGGGAGGGGCCTCCGACGCACTTCCAGCATCTGGCAACGGGAGTGCCACGACCACAAAGTACGCGTGAAAATAGCACACAGAGCAAAACATCCACACGTGGTAAGGCGAGTTCCACCTCGGATTCTCAGCCAGCGGCCCTAAGGAATTGGACAAAGCCACTCCCCCAGGGGAGGAATGAGGCCCCCGAACTGACAGCTGCTATCATTCCTAAGCAAGTCCTTGTTTATAAATGAATATTCTGTGTGATAAGTTATTGCAAGACAGGAAGGCTCGAGGATGGCCTGCGGCTGCCAGATTTGGTTCGCGGCTTCCGAGCCAGCAGGGGAGGCAGTGCAGACCTTAAAAAAAGGCCGGTTCTCTCCATCCCCCACTGTCCCGGGGACGCAGGGCCTGGCCTGGGCCATGCAGAGAGCCCATCAGGGTTGGGATGACCCGCAGGTTCTGGAGCACGGTGGCCTGGTCTGAGATCAGTGCTCAGTAAGTTTGTCCTTACGCTGCTCTTTATGGGAAGAGCCATGTCAAGGTTCGGAACACTAGAGAAATACCCCTTTTCAGGGGTAGCCACGATCCGGCCATCGACCCCTCCTTGACTCTTCCTGGCAAAGTGACCAGGCGTCCGGATTTCAAACAATTTTGCCCGCGACCCACAGCGTTTTTAAAAAGTCCCGATTTTTGGAAAGAACGCCCGACAAGCTAGGGAATGGCGGAAGAATGGGAAGGAAATATACCCCTTTTACTCCCTCCCCTACCCCATTCCCATCGCCCCCCCCCCCCCCCCCCCCCCCCCCCCCCCCCCCCCCCCCCCCCCCCCCCCCCCCCCCCCCCCCCCCCCCCCGTCAAGGTGTCCCACTTTACCAATATTAAAATCTGGTCACTGTATCCTGGCATCTCTGAAGGAGGATCATCGCACCAGCTGTGGAGAGGAGAAAATTGCTGGGGAGAGAAGTTTATGGTTTGTTTAAGCTCCCCAAGAAGTGCAATGAAGATTCCCAAGCCGAACACCAGACAGCTGATTCCCAAGCTCATTCTCTTTCCTTGGGAACTCACCAGTGTCCACCAAGGCCGACCAAAGGCAGGGGTTAGTGTTGTTGACATTGTCAGGTGCCACAGGGCACAGCCACCCAAATGCTAAGAGAATTGTGACTGCCTCACTGGGCTAGCCTGAAGTTGGTAGCCTGTTGTTGGAAAACAAGAGAAGAACATCTCTTCAGAGATGATGCTTCTGGTGGTCTGTTCACTCATCCACTGCAACAGCAGCCGTGGTTTGCATGGGTTTCCTGTTTTGCGGGAAAACGTTTTTCACAGTGGAGGATCCTGTTATTCCAAAGGAAAGCAGCATTTTCCAGTGCATCTGTGAAAGGGATTCCACATTTAAAAAAAAAAAAATCTGAAAGCATACTTCTTAGAGCACAGGCGGGAAGGTTCTTAGTCTTCTTCACTGAGACACTGTCTGCAATCAAACCTTTATCCAGTGCAGGGACTGTGATCCGTTCTTGTCCAAGAAGTCATGGCTATCCTGGACAGGAACTGTCTTTAGAATCCTGTGGAGGTCTCAGATACTGTAAGTTGCATGTTATTATCCAATGAATGTCTAAATACAAGAGAGGGGAAAAAAAAACCAGAAGGAAACAGTCCCCTAGCCCTGCACCATCCCAACAAATACTGCTGAGTTCACGAATGGTACGCAAAGAAAATACTAGCCTGTGTTCCAAGCTGTCACACTGATTTCTGGCATTTATCCTCCAGGTAGGCCTATCTTAAGGGGAAGGGGGTAGTCATTCTTTCTTGAATTGTCTTTTCCTTTGGAACTGGATTTTCCTACTCTTTCTCCCTCTCTCTGTTCAGAAAGAACTCCCTAGGTCTAGGAAAGTTATTAGGAATAAAAGACAACAACAATGACAGCTCCTAGAGTCTGATGCCTCTTTGCTGTCTACATTTCTTGTCCACAGGTCCTTCCCTTATGCAGGGAGGGAGATAAGACCTCCCCTCTCTGTTTAACGGGTTGTTATAGTGTTCAAGGAGTATGATGTCAAGAAAATTAAAATGTGCACCTGATAAGCATGAATAAGTAATTCCTATGTTTTGGACCCTTCTTTGAGAGTTCCGTGAGAAGAGGATTGTTTAGCACAGTTGGCCAGTAGTGTACTGACAAACGGCATCATGAGAATCATAAACAGATGGATTGATACCGGATGCTTAGCATCGCCAATGCCTGCATCATGAATACTTCCCCCAAGGTAAGTTTCAACCTACCAACACAACATCACTGAACAGAGAGTTGAGGAAAATGCACACACACAATCCACCTCCATAAGCAACTAGCACACCGCTAGTTGTGACGAAATTTTTACATGGCAGTATGATTCCACCACGCCTGTCCCTCACCCTGTGATCTCCATTTGTCAAGTTTCTGGGTACTTTCAGAGGTAACAAGCCCTCCATGAACTCTCTCCCTCTCACAGAGCCCTTGAACCACACGGAGCTGAGCTGAGCTCTAACCTTAGCTTAGGTTAGAGTGACCTTACATGAACGACTGAGCGGTTGCCTGATTTGGAATGAGAGTCTTATCCAAGGGGGTAGTGGGGGGGGGGCAGGGAAATGTGCTTCAGGGGAAAGTCTTTGCTGGGCTCAGAATCTGGGTGCTCAGTTTTCAAGACAGTCAAGTAGGCGATCTACAAGCATCCACTGTCAACAGGCTTCCTTGTCTGGAAATAGTCTGGAGAGGAGAAAGGAGCCCTGGACATTTACTAGGATGCCTGTTGAGTTGTTCACCGGACTCGCTGGTCCTAGGGACAAAGACATCATTTTCTCTTACCTTAAAGAGTTACAGTCTCGGAGAACCCTCAGGGACAATTCTACTCTGCCCTAAAGAGTTACCGTGAGTTTGAACTGACAAGATGGCAGTGGGTTTGGAGGTCTTTCTTCTCTTCTTTGTGGTTTGAAGAGCACTTGTGAAACTGCAGCACAGCCCTGGTGGCATAGTTGGTTAGGCATTGGAGTAAGGACCACAAAGTCAGTAGTTGGAACCTACCAGCTGCTGGGTAAGAGGAAATTGAGGCTTTCTGTCCCCATCTCGTGAGATGGGAGATGAGATGGACTCGAGACGATGAGGTTGTTGGTTTGAGAAGTGAACGGTGGTGGCGCTTTCAAGTGGTGACCACGGGGATGAAAAGAAGTGGCCTAAATTCGTGTCCTGTGGACTGTGGAGTCCAGCAACCTGAGGGTGGCAATACCCTCAGAGCCTTTCTGTTGGCTGGAAAATCTTGAACCAATAGTGATCCCATGTGTCAAGGTGAAACTGTCCTCAGAGGGTTTTCTTCACTGTACTCTGGACAGGGACGCTTTATCAGCTCTTTCTTCCCCAGAGCAATTGGGTAGTTTGGAGGTTTGGATCCCTCGGCCAGCAGCCGAGCACTTAATCATTGTGCCCCCAGGGCTCCTGAAGTGTTGTTTAACCAAAAACCACAAACCCAACACCCTGGGGTTGTTTCTGAATCACTGAGTCTCGCTATGTAGGGTCACAAACGGCCCCATCTTTCTCTGTTCAGTTAGCATCCCAGCACTTAACCCACAGCACCACCAGGCTCCTTCAGTGCAAGTGAGTGTAGGCAAAAATCTCAGGAGAGGCTTTGTACCTCCCCCACTTTCTCTTTCCAGCCAGAAAGAGTCCAAGGATCTCTCAATGAAGTCCGTGGGAATTCATGATTAGCTGTGCAGCAATGAGTGTTTCCAATGAAGGCTTGAACCTTGCAAATATTTCATTGTGGGAGGAGCCTCTCATCCATGCAAAATTAGATGCCCTTGGATCCTGCCAGGTGTGCATTTGTGCTCCTCATGACACTGCTAGTGGGGATGTCTGGAGTCCTCATGGTACAACGGTTAAGCTCCACTGCTAGCTGAATGGTTGCCCATCTTTAGACCTGCCCAGAAGTTCCCTGGGCGAATGTGCTATCAATTGGAATTCACTATAGGGCAGTTCTACTCTGTCACACATGGGTGTGAGAAGCTGCAATCTAGTGGACAGCGCCTACCACCAACAGCAAGTGACCCACAGGGACTCCAGGGACGGGAGCAAGAGCTGCTCTTCTTAAAATATGCTGATTTCTTCTCTTAATTCATGTCAGGATCTCTCAAATGATTGTTGGGTTTCCACTGTCATTCACAGCCTCCTCCAAATTGGGTGTTCAGGATATGACACCATTCCCTCCTCCACTTTTGGATTTTATTACTTACAGTCCTTGGATCATATAGGCTGGAGTGATTGTGCTTCTTCCATGTGGACTTGGTTGATGCCTCACTTAGATGGCTGTTTATTTTTAAACGAGCTTTTAAGACTCCAGATGCTATTCTTTCTAATAACCGGGCCCCATCTGATTTCTTCTCGACACTCTGCTATAGCACCCATATTTTCAGTGATCTCTTCATGAGGGCAGATATCTAGTAGGACTGTGTCATTATAAAGGATTGTTCTTAGATTAGGGCTCTGATTAAATGCAAGCTCCCAAATCCATTCATATACCCATGGTTTATGTATATCTCTGGTTCACTTAAAGATAGCATTATCATTTCATACTAAGAAAATTGTGGCTGTGTTATATTAAAGATCATCTTCTCCATCCCTTCAAGAAAAACACAGAGCTAAATAGGCTTCAGTTCAGTCATGAGTTAGAGGGCTGCTGGCTATGGATTCAATTCTAATGCATCACAATGTGTATAAAATAAGATGTCTTTGGGCTCAAGTGGAAAAGCGGATATTTGGAGAATGATAAAAGCAACAAACATGCGAAGGTGTTTGGCACAGTATATGTATTTATGTATTGTGAAAAATGATGTACAAGCCCCCGATAAAATTATTTTTAATTTTTAAAAAAGGGTGTCTTTAATTAAAAAAAAAAAAGGTGTCTTTAAAGCAGGTCTAGTAGTGCCGTGATTAAAATGCTCTGTTAAACAAGAAGTTTGCTCCAAATCCATTGGAGGAAAAGTCTATAGACTGACTTCCATAAAACTACAGCCCAGAACACCCCTGAGACAGTTCTACTCTGTCCCATACAGTTGCTATGTCAAAATCCACTCAACAGTCACCTGACAACAACATATAGAAACAGACAGAAAACCATGTCTATGTTAATTAATGAAATATTGTGGCCAGAGACTGGCAGGAATTTTCCCTTGTATTTTTCCTTAGAACCCTAGTCTAGCTTACATTAATTTGATGATCTTTATGACTTGATGGAAAACAACTACTGTAAAAAATTTGAATCACTTACCTCAATGAGTTGTTACCTTGATTGGGTATTATTTTTGTATATTTTTAATTGCTTAGTTAAAATTCTACAGTTTTGATGACAAGTTGGAATGATAATATTTTGGCCATATTAGGCTAAATGCAATACACTATTAAATTAATTCCACCTGCTTCTTTTTATTTCTGTCAGTGTTGCTACCAGAGAATTTTAAATTAAGATGCAGCTTGCAGCTCCTCTGGGGATGCTGTGTAGAGGCAGTCACAATGGTTCAGTGCCTGATTTACCAGCGTAGGCAGTCCTTCAGTACAGCCTCGAACAAAACTAGACAGTCCCGAACCCCTGGTGATACAAACAAGCTTGGGAACGTGCCAAAGTCTGCATGTGGCATGCACCCAGGAGTCTGTGCTGTGAGACCCAAAGTTCTCCTGAGATTGTCCAAAACCAAAAAAAAACCATCAGCAGGGCTTAGTGCACATGGGTCCACGTGCACTAAATATGTCTGAGACAGGATCAAGCGTGCTCTCCTTAGTGAGAAGCAGAAGATCCTTATGAAAGTATTAAAGGTACAGGCACCAAGTCAAAAAGGTAAATAAATACAAATGAAACTTTTTTGATTAATAAAACTAATAATTTGTTCTGGTAAAATAAATTAGATAGATAGATAAAATGTGGCTTGCATCATACCTCATGAAACTGTTTCATGAAAGAGAAGTTAACTTCTGTCTTCACTGAGCTACTGTATTTTCAGGTCTTTCTTGTGATAGCTAAACCTGTACCCCTTTCTAATACAATATCCCCAATATAAAATATGCCCTTTTTTTTTTTAACTCCCATCAATCCCATGGGCCGACAATCAAAATCAGAGGTCATCTCCAGCCCTTTCTAGGTTAAGACATGGTTGATTCACGCAAAAGTTAGTAGTTCAAATCTGCCAAGAGGTGTCTTGTGAAAGCCATCAGCCATGGAAAATCCAATGAAGAACAGGTCTACTCTGAAACACACTGGCATCTGTGAGTGGGAATCAGCTCCACTGGATTTGAGCTTTGAGCTCCTAGAATTTTGAAAACATTCTATCCTCTTGTGCTGCTCACTTGTGGTATCTCTGTTATAGCAGCACCAGGAAATTGAGAGAGCCAAGGAAACAGCTCTTGTTGGGAATTCAGTCTCTGGGCAACAGTCATCTGTACTCTGCTTAGTCAAAATGACCAGAGATTGGATGCCTGACCAAGAGACATTTATCCATGGGATAGTGAGCAGTCTGCCAAACAGACAGCCCAAGGGGCCACCCACAGAGATACCTGGGACCACATGGCGAGCTGGCGAGTGGCTGGGCTCCTCCCTGCCAATTTCTGTTCAAAACCTAGAGGGTAGTCGGGTGGTTAGCAGTGGCCTAAGTTGAAACAGCAGAAACTAGGAAGTAGTGAGGTAAGAGCCACTTGGCAGGGCACTTGAAGGAGAAGAGTGGATTCTTCCTGTCAAGGGACAAGGCCTTGAATAAGGCTCTGGTTTCTGAAGACAACTCTGGGCTCCACGAAGCCTAACTGTGTGGCCAAGGTTGGAGGATTCAAGGCTGAGAGCAAGGGACAGGTAAGAATTTTCCAACAAGAGCTGTTTCCTTGGCTCTCTCAATTTCCTGGTGCTGCTATAACAGAGATACCACAAGTGAGCAGCACAAGAGGATAGAATGTTTTCAAAATTCTAGGAGCTCAAAGCTCAAATCCAGTGGAGCTGATTCCCACTCACAGATGCCAGTGTGTTTCAGAGTAGACCTGTGCTTCATTGGATTTTCCATGGCTGATGGCTTTCACAAGACACCTCTTGGCAGATTTGGACTACTAACTTTTGCGTGAATCAACCATGTCTTAACCTCCAATGCCACCCCCTCCACCCCCCAAGCATTTCCAACTAGACAGTGAAATCCCTATTTCTAAACAGGGTTATATCCACAGCCAGAGGGGTTTGGATTCCAACACATGGTTGGGAGGAGAGGAGATAACGACACTCAATCCATTACTGTTTGGCCCACACATGGCTCCCCAAGGGAGCTGCCCATCTGCAGACTCTGACCCTCCACCTCTGTTTGAAAAACTGCACGCCATACTTAGAGAGTTGTCTACCGCACCTGGGAGTCCTGGTCTTGGAATTGGACAGAATCAAACCTCTCGCTGAGACTTCTGAGCAGAACTTTCCAGCAGAACAGGGAGGCTCCCAAAATCCAGTTTCTCAAGGTCGGCATTCTTCTTAAATGGAGCCTGAGAATCCTTTTCATCTTTATATCGCTCAGACAAAAAGATGAAAGCACACCTATGGAGTCTTTGCCTCAAGTGACTGGGAATGCAATGTAAGGAGCTTTGTGTGCTGCTCCTTACCCAAACCTTGCAGTCAGGGGACCTGGACTCTTCTCCACTCTGGTTCTGGTTTGTATTTCCCTGTACAGCGCATGTTCCCATTGACTGTGTCGAGAAAGAAATCTCAATGAAGAGGTGGTCTAGGGTTGGGCCAAGGAGAGTCAAATGTTTTTGGTCTGATTTTATTTGTTTGTTTTAACAAACTGAACAGACCAACGCTGTTTGAAAAAATAAAGACAAGGATGACACTGGTATACCCCTGAAGTGAGCCCACCCTTGGGAGTGGGGGTGGACCAACTTTGCATTGGAGGCTCAGAATAAATTCCTCTAACAAAAACCAGTACACAGCAACCAACCGCCTGCTCGTCTCTCAGGTACAGTGACATAGTAGGGGATGTCACTTTGAATACACCCACAGGAGAAAGAAGGATGACAGATTCCAGGGCGGCTTGGTTCAAAGATGCAGGAAATGCTGGGGCCCATGGTGTCATTTAGATGTAAAAGAAGGATGCTTGAGGGTTTCGTGTTCCTAGCATTCAGTCGATTAGGTTAGCTTGAACCTAACCATAGCTGAATTCTTTATCTCATTGGAGTAACTAGAAACATGAAGTGGTACATGATCTCTGGTCCTTTTTTTTTTTTTTTTTGGATTTTTAAAAAATATAATTTCTTATTGTGAATTGCTGGGGGAGGGGGGCGTGTTATAGTTCAGATCCTTGCCAATGTATTCCACAGTTCAAACTACTCATCAACAATCCCTTCCAGTGTTCTGCCTCAAGCACTACACCCCCCCACCCCACCCCCAAACACATATTAATTTCTCTTTTTCCTCTTTCTGGTCCATTAGTTTTGATCAAGTCCCAATTAAAATTCCTGGGCCTGGCTCTTACCAACCTATGCAAGTAAGTGCGGCATAGCCGCTGTCTCTTGCATCACTTTGGCTATGCTATAGTTTTGTATTTCTTTTGCAGAGTTGGACTGGCGGAGAGGTTACCTACATTTTCTTTTTCTATGATTAACATATGTAATATGAACTATCATTGGCTGATTCTCAGAAGCAGAATGCCAGGCCTTTCTGCCAAGTCTCTCTTAGTCTGGGAGGCTCTGCCAAAACTTGTTCAGCATCTTACCCACATGTGAGCCTCCACTGACAGACGGGTAATAGATGTACTTGAGGTGACTTAGCTGGAAACCCAACCACGGTCTCCTGCATGGAAGAGGAGACAAGTGGAGTCCCCTGTGACCCCATTTGATGCAACATGGTCTAGGGGGAAATGATCACATATGTTTCAATCCTTTGATATAAATACAACCTTCGGGACCCAGGGACCCTGGGTGATGAAAAACATAGGGCCCACACACCAGGAAACAAAAAGATTGGAGGTTTGGAGATTCCTGATGGCATTGTGCACTAAAGCATTAAATTGCTAACCACAAAGTTGGGGGTCCCCACACACCAGATGCTCCAAGGGTAAACGTTAAGGTTATTTGCTCCTGTAAAGATTGACAGTCTCAGAAACCCTATACAGGCTTGCTCTGAGTCCGAATGACCTGGATGGAGGTAGGTCTCCAAGGCTTCTGGGAAGAAAGACCTGGTAGTCTACTTCTGCAAGATCATAATCACTACAAAGCCCAGGGACACGATGCTATTCTGACCCACTCAGGGTCACCAAGAATTAGAACCAACCTAATGGTGACTCTCTCTAGCCTTCCCAACACACACACACACACACACACACACAGAGAGAGAGAGAGAGAGAGAGAGAGAGAGAGATCCCACAATGAAAACAAATGGATTTTCATTAAAATCAGACTCATCAAGAACTCTGATTAATGGCTTGAATGAGAAGCGTCAAAAGGATCATGATGGTCCAGCCAGCAGCACTGGACAGACAGGGTTATCCCACCCTGACTTTCACTGAACAGAGTGATTAGTGTGACATGGCTGGGGCCGAGACAAGTAGGGCCAGAGGTAGACACCACCTCAGTCTTCTTGCACTTAGAAGCACTCAACAGCACTGTGCTTCACTCTACTCAGGGATTATTTTTAGACAGGGAAATTACTCCCCCATAAGTACAAAAAATGAAGAAACCATGGCACTAAGGTGACCACAAGAAGGACACTTGTTCACAGTAGGAGAGCTGGAACAGAAAGTCAAAGCATCTCCTTGTTCAGCATCACCTGGGAACATGCAAGCCCACTGACTCTAATCTCCCCGGCTCTGTGCATGTCTGCAAAGAACCATGCATGTGCCTTAAATATTCATTTTGAGATTACACATTTTGGTAAATTCAAAATGCAAAATACTGTGAGTTCTGAGTGCAGGCTGCATTTCACTGTGTGTGTGCGTGTGTGTGCATGTGTGTGTGTGTGTAAAATGGTTCATCCAAATTTTTTTTAAAACCAACCTATTGACATGAAGTCAATTTCATTTTCAATCCCATAGGAGAGAACAGAACTGAAGCTGAACATCTTTATGGGAGCAGAAAGTCACATCTTCCTCCTGAGTAGTGACTAGGGGTTTCAAACTGCTGTCCTGAAGCTTAGCAGCCTAACACAAAAACCACGGTACCACCAGGCTCATAGGTCCTCTCATGTTAGATTAGCCACAGTTCAAATGCTCAAGATCCACATGTATCTCATGTATCACCATTTCAAAGCACGCAGAGCTGAAGGGAGGAGCTGTGGTTGGGCAGTTCTAACCCATAGCAACCCTATGTACAACAGAACAAAACACCGCCAGCCCTATGTCATCCTCCCAATTGTTATGTTGAGCTCATTCTTGCAACCACTACATCAGTCCAATTCCTTGACAGTCTTCCTCTTTTCTCATGCTCTTCCAATTTTTGAAACATGAAGTCCTTTTCCAGGGACCGGTCTCACCTGATAACATGTATAAAGAACTTGAGGTGAATGGGCATCAGGGGACTGGGTTGGGGGAGAGGTCAGGCAGTGTAAGATATGACAGAACAATAATAATTTATAAAGTATTGAGGGTTGGTGGGAAGGAGAGAGCAAGGGAAGGGGGGAAGGGATGGAAAAGCCGATACTAGAGGCTCAAGGAAAAAGGCGGATGATTGGAGAACAATAATAACAGCGGACATGTGAAGGTGCCTGGCACAGTACGTTTATTTATGTATTGTGAAAAACGATGTACGAGCCCCCAATAAAATGATTTAATAAAAAAAAAAACTTCCAGGGAGGTGGGGAAAGAACTTGAGGTGAAGTCTCACCATCCTTGTTTCTAGAACTTTCTGACTATACTTTCCCCAAAACATATTTGTTTGTTCTTTTGGCAATTCATGCTATTTTCAATATTCTTTTCCAGCACCATACTTTAAATTCATTGATTCTTCTTCAATATTCTTTATTCAATGTTCAACATGCATATGGGATGACTGAAAATACCAAAACTTGGGTTAGACACACCTTGGTTCTCAGAGTAATTATTCTTGTTTTTTGATGCTTTAAAGAGGTCTTGGGAAGCAGATTTACACAATGTAATGTGTCTTTTTATCTCTTGACGCCACAGAAGAAAGGTGTCGTTGTCGGCGTCTGTAAAGGTTATACCTTTAGAAACCTACTCTGTATGGCAGGGTCTCTATGTGTCAGAACTGACAAGACAGTCCTGCACTGACACACACAGCCTTGAGAGGAGCTACCACATCACCAAAGGCACCTCAGTAAAAAAGACTTTCGAAAGATCAGCCACTGAAAAGCCCAGGGAGCATCGTTTTCCCCTGGCATGCATAGGGTCACCATCATCAGCTGGAGTCTAGTCGACTCTTGGTAGAGTAACAAAAAGGACTTTTGATGGCAACTTGACCTGAGTGTTCCTGTCTTTCCACCTAAAAGCACTTTGAAAAACCAACGGCACTGACTCCTGAGGGCTGACAAGTGCCTCGCTGTGCTATAATGTGTGCACATGGGCTCACAAAAGCCTCCCAACAAACTCGGGGGTAAATAAAGAGCAAGGGCTGGAGACTCAGCAAGATTAGGGAGCCTTTCCCAGGTCACTCCAAGAATAAGTGACTGGATTGCGGCCTGAGCTCATCTGACCTAAAATTCAGTGCTCTTTCCCCAACTTTGGCCTCAGATCTATTTTTTTTTTTTGAACCAAGCATATAAAAAACAAAGGTTTGTAGGTTTAACTCAACCTGCACGTGGAAAGCCATTCTGACTTTTGAAAATCTGATCCCATGATCAAAAACACATGTAGAATATTAGTTAGAAGGTGGTGTAGACTGTTGTAGGGTTTTATAGGCATCTTGGGCAGGTCCTTCCGAGTAATTGGGATGTGGAATGTGGAAGTCATTTTTACGGGAAAGTGGGGACGTGGCCTCCTGTAGCCAGCCTCGGAGTATATCAAGAAAAAAGATCATGTTGAACCTGATGATAAGGTTCATGAGGATGGTAATTAAATGAAATCTCATGTTTCAAGGCTGTCTTGGTGAAACACATTCATGGCAGGGCACGTGACTCATAGACGACAAAAATATCAGGTTCTACCCCAAGATGTCAGCATTCTCTGAGAAGCAGTACGTATGGGTTATAAAGCATCTGGGGAGTGCCTCTCTTGTGTGCACTTCCTTTTATGACTGTTTATGCTTATTCTTTCCCTCAAACAGTGCCACTCAGCCACAATGCGTGGGAAGAAATCAGTGTTACATTTAGTTTGAGGCTAACACGGTTGGGATAGCCACATTGTTTTAGGCAACTCCAAAGCTGCTTCGTTAGCTGTATGTTATTAGAAAGGCTTCGGGTCTTATCGGGAATGGAAGTGAGAGTCGTTCGTTTTTATAGCTTCTGTCACAAACACACTGTATAGATACGGAAATCATCCCGCGCGTTGACTTACACACCTCAACTAGCCACTACAAGAGGCAGGACTCAAACCAACACCCATGCCTTTGAGTCATTTCTGACTCCTATTGACCCGATTGAACTAGAAGTCTCCTCTGGGGTAGAACTACCCCCTGGGGTTGGCTGAGACTGTAGTTCTTTATGGGAGTAGACAGCGTGTCTTTCTCCCAAGGAGCGGCTGGAGGTTTCAAACAATTGTCCTTGCAGTCAGCAGCCCATCACGTAATCGAAAACCTTGAGTCTTCTTTTCTTTTAGAAAATCTGCACTGGAAATGTCCTCAATGCTCTTTGACTTAAGGAACGACAGCGTCCTCAGTGTTAAACCAATTGTCATCAAGTCAGTTCTCGAATGTGGTGGCCCCACTGGGTCAAGGTAGGAATATGTCCCATAAGGTTTCCCGTGGCCTGTTTTTGTCTTGTCTTGTCTTGTTTTCCTTCAGAAATAGATCACCAAACCTTTCTTCTGAGTAGACTCAAACTCCCAATCTTCAGGTAGTAGTAGCCTTTTGTGCTATCTGGGAACTCTTCTTCAATGTTAGCCCAACAATAGCGTCTCCTTAAAACTCAGGTTGGTTCAGAAACCCAGTTGAGAAAGGCTTCGTTTACTGCCTAAACATACACTTGATATATCTACAGGTAAATGCTAACAATGTTTATGAAAGAAATTTGGTGAGTTCCTTTAACATCCATCCTTGAACTATAAAGTCCATTTAATAAATGGCTCATATATAAATTACACTATTTCCCCCCACTGGCCTGCGGCAAGGGTTATTGAATCTGTAGATGTTCAACTACACCAACCCGCCCCCCCCCCCCAAGGGTCTCAGTTTCCATCTCCACTGCCATAGTGCAGTGCCACTTCTTGAATCTCAGCACTGGTTTGGGAAAGGAAGTGTCATGCCTTCATTCGCGGGGACAGTCAATAGCCGAAGTGTCTTCTCTAAGCACTGTCTTCCTTCTCTGATGAACCAGATGCTGAGAACCTAACACAAGGCTGTAAGACCTAAGGAGACCTGGCGGAGCCTCTAGAAAGAAAGACCCTAAATCCCTGAATGGCAATGTGGAGCAGGGCACCTCACCCTTTCTCTCCAGTTGGCACACCTTGGACTGGAATGTCAGTGAAAAATGAATCTCTGTTAGATTAAGCCTTTAAAATCCAGGAACTGTCTGTTACAGCCGTTCGCAGCACCAGCACCACAGAGACACCCTTGTATGGATTTGATTTCACAAATTCTACCCCAGATGTTCCTAGAAAATGTCAGTTGGATAAAGGTAACTTAAACCTACCCTTGGAGAAATCGGCCCTGAACCCCACACATCCCCAGGAAATTTAACACGTTCCAGCCACCTGAAGAGAGGGTGGATCCTCACCTAAATCCCTTCTGACCGTATTCAAAGGATGTGACTAGCTCTGCTATCAGAGAGAGAACATTGTGGTGCTGACGATGGTAATGGTAGTTAGGTTAAAATGGAAATATCTTATCATTTGATCTCCCTTTTGACCCATTTAAAATTGTTTCCATTAAAAAAAAAAAAGGTGAAGCAGAAATACACTTAGATTACGCTTCTGGTCAGTCTTCTCTGAAGGTAGACAGTGATGGGAGCAACCTTACGGTCATGCAGAGTCCCATGGAAAATAGATGATTGTAGATGTAGTTAGATTAGAATTTAACCCTTTATCACTGAATCTCCCTTTGGACCAACTTTAAATGTGTTCTAGTTTTTTACACTTTCTACATTCTTTCCAATTGAGGCTTTTTTGCTGTTTTACTTTGTTATTGTTAGTTTTTTTGTATATTTTTCTGTATATGACATTCAGGATTGGCAGAGCTATAGATCGTAACTGCATGAATAGATTCTTGTGGGTATGACAGGGAATGTTGGGGGTCAATGAGGATCTAATAACAATGAGAACAAGAAAGAAGAAAATGTTCTGAAATTGATTGTGGTGATAATTTTACAACTCTTCCTGATATGATTGAACTATTATATTGTATGATTGAACTCTTGTATTATATGATGTGTGTGGTTTATGTGTCAATAAAACTTCTAAAAAACTAAAATCAAAAAGGTTTCTTAAACTTTTTCCACTGGCAACTTCTTTTCACCCAAGAAATTGCAAAACAGGCAAATACTGCCACAGACACCATGGATTCATAGCATGTTTGGTTTTGAACTAATGTTTGGTAGTTTCTAAACTTCCCTGTAGCCACATTCCCACCATTTATGATGCTTTGATAAGGCTCTGAATTCCTGCCGGACACATTTATTCAGTTGATAGACCATATCTCATAGCACTCATCCTGTATCTAGTCCATCCATTCTCATCAACTCTTTCCTGAAGTTCAGACCTTCCCTCAGTTAAAAAAAAAAAAATTATCACACTCTAAAAGTATCAATATTTGATAGGATCAAGGGCGTAGCAAGAACTGAGATAGTTCCATCCGACCAATTCACTAATCACAAAGATCTAAGATAGACATAATTCCAGTTCTCTTCGAGGCTGTTTGGCACTGACCCTTGGGCATTCTCCATGGTCTTTCCTACAACACTATCCTCAGAGAGTCTCCATCGATTCTCATATTCTTTCCTCTCCCATCCTTCCTCCTCCCTTTTCAGATCAACCCAAACCCTTTCTAAATCCAAATTCTTTACAGTTAGTTTCTAACTATCGTGAGATCCTCCTGAGGAAGACTCCAGACACACCACTGAATGTATCCATTCAGGTTCAGCTGATCCAAAGGAAGCCGCCCCCCTAAAAGGCCATTATGACTTTGTGCATTTTTCTTCCTCTACTACACCCAGAAATGTATAGAACAACAAAGCCAATCACCTTTACACTTCTAAATCCAATGATGAATGCCTGTTTCTCATCCTAATTATTTTTTCAGTGGCTCATTCCTCCTTGCACAGTTTCCTTATTGACTCTCAGGAAACGACACTCATAGCTGCTTCCCTCTCTTCGCAGCTATTTACAGGTCTCAAACATATCTCTGTTTACCATGATGTTACTTATTGGTCCCATTGTAAAGATTTTTGTCTTATTTTTTTTTTCACTATTTTTTTTTCTTTTTGGGCATCATTGCTCTCCGGTGGTGGGAGTAGGAGGCCCAGCCCCACTGCTGGAATCGAACCTCCATCCCAGTGGGCCGCAGTCCCATGCACAACTACTATGCCACTGGGGCTCAGCCCAATTTTCGTCTCATATATGTTGTGGTAAAATCTACACTGAAGGCTGTAGTCTTTGATCTTCATCAGTAAGTACTTCAAGCCCTCCTGGCTTTCATTAAGCCAGCTTGTGTCATGTGCATCTCACTGGTTGTTAATGGACCTTTGTGGCAGTTACATAATTTAATGTCAACTTGCCAGCCTGTCAATCAGGTCACAGCCTGACAATGCTTCCTTGTGGGTGTGGTTTTCTCATGAGGATTCTGGAAACTTCCTTTTCTTGATTCTTGCATGAAAAGAGTCAGGCCATTCTCTCTCTGCTTCACATTCCTGTTGCCAAGCAATATGGACCCATGCTGAGGGCAGCCAGAGCCCTGGAGATGCTTCCACTGCCAGTGAACACACAGGACTTTCCACTCACCAGCCTGTGATGCTTCTGCACTCGGCACGATTGCATATGCTGCGTGAGTCCGAAGAGGAATTCATGGGCTAATACCAGACTTACCAGCTACTATCAAACTTATGGACTTGATCTAGACTGGAATGGGAAGTTTTAATGATGTGCAAATACTTTTTTATATAAAATTCTCTCTTAAACATCTATGAGGGTCTCTGGGTTTGTTTCCCTAGTCAACCCAGACCAAGACAAATCTTCTTCCAAGCTGCATTCATCTTATATAGCTTACTTTCTCTGATTATTTGTACCACATAGTTCTTTGGTAGTGCAGTGATTAACCCACTTAGTAGTGTTTGAGGGTACAAAATACCCCTTCTCAAACATAATTAAAGGAGAACATTTAATAAATGTTAAAAAGGACAAAGACACAGATACCCCATTCGATGAGGAAGGATATTAGCACACAATAGCCACTAAGGATTCACAATTGGGATGTTAGCTAAGTAAGACATGGAACAATGGAAACTGTCACAAATTCATGATTTTGTTCAGCTGCACATCGAGTCCCCATAAGTTGGAAGCCAGTTGACAGCGCCTAACTGCAACTATTATTCTTGAGAAGTGAATATCTTTTCATATTTGGGTATGTTTGGCCATTTTCAGTTCCATTCTGTGAATTACTTGTTTATAAACATTGTCTATTTACTATTGGATTTTCTCTATGTTATCAAATTGGTTATTGTTTTCTTTTAATCAAACTAGTTTTCTCATCATCTGTGTTTTCCTGTGTATACCAGGAGATGACAACTAGAAGTCATCGAATTGACGTCAGGAGAAAGATCGAATAAGTTATGACGCTGCCAAGCGATGGAATTTTTTAACTGAGCTATATCTTATTTATTGATATAGAGGAATGTCTGGGACCTATTTTAAGTAAATAGAAGCAAACTATGGGTAATGCATTACCATTTTACTTTGAAAAGAGGAAATCCTCTTGGGTGCATGTATATGTGTACTTATGTATGTTTGTATAAATCAGTGGTTCCCAAACTTATTTGGTCTACCACCCCCTTTGCAGAAAAAATATTACTTAGCACCCCCTGGAAATTAATTTTTTAAATTTTAATAGCAACTAAACAGAAAGGTATACAGTATGTCAAAATAACTTGGGGGCAAGTCAAATTAAAAAGACCTTTTCATTCTCATTGTTTAAAAATAAAAACTCTATAGATATATTTTATAATTAAATATAGATTTTTTTGGGGGGGGGGCATCACTGCTCTACCGGAGGTGGGAGGAGGCCCAGTCCCACTGCTGGAATCGAACCTCCGTCCCAGTGGGCCACAGTCCCGCGCACAACCACTGTGCTACTGGGGCTCAGCCCAAATATAGATATTTTTATTCTTAGTTCAACTTCCTTAAATCTATGACTCAAATAAGATTTTTTTAATAAATCTTTTGCATCAAAAAAACCTTGGGGCAAGAAAAAAATTTAATAGTTTCCCTCTTATTTTCCCTCCAAGCAAAGGTATAAGTATGCGTCTCCCTCTTATATAATCTTATATCATATTGAAAATTTTCTTTGAACAGTAAGCGAATCAGTATTATTGAATTAAAATCAAAAAAACTATACAGAAAGGGAAACTGCCTCTTTACTTGATGTGCCTAAATCCACCGTACACAATATCATTTCAAAGCATAAAAATAGTCAATCTCACAAACGTAATTTTGGTTCGAGGAGAAAAAACTTCCAATGATCAATATTTAGCACTAATTTTGCATATTAAAAATGAAAATTCTGCTCCACCATTAGTAAAATAACTTCAAGAGAAAACAGAATACAAAGGAACAGTTCAAATTGTTAGAAACTATCTTACTAGATTAGGATTTACTATCACAACTGTCTAACTTAGAGTTATATTACGCATAATAAGTACAGGAAATCTCCTGATTCACAGCGTGCTCCAAAATCTGCTACTGCTGCCCTTCCAGGCTTTGGCGTTGCGATGGACCAGTCGCAGAGTGGCCATTGCCCGCAGCGATGCTCGCAGTGCTCACGCGTTTCGGAACGGCAATTCCGTGGCACCACAAGAACAGTAGCAGTGCACGATTGCACAGACCTCAACGCAATGGAGGGAGTATGCGGGAACCCAGCGAACGTTCACTACGTTGTTCCAAGAAAAATGAAGCGTTATGAGAGGAATACATAAATCAATTTTTCTAAATCTTCTTTCTTTTATCTTTTTACCACCCCCTTACAGTTATCCATCGCCCCCAAATGCACCTGCAGCCATCACCGGCCCCCTGGATCGCTGCAGCGCCCACCTGGGGGTGGTGGTGCCCACTTTAGGAATCACTGGTATAAATATTGCATGTACATGCAACTAACAGCAACAATATATGTAACAACTCATAGTGACCTCATCTATAATAAAGCCCACATCCCCAGGTCCTGTGCCATCCTCATGATCCTACAATCCATTTAATGAAGTTTCTCTAGTGCTTGCTGTTCTGCTTTACTAAGAAGCCCTGGTGAGAGAGTGGGTTCCCAGCCAGGTTGCTAACCACAAGGTCAGCAGTTTGAGCCAACCAGTTGCTTCTCAGGCAAACAATGAGGATTTCTACACCTGTAAAGATTTACAGTCTTGGAAACCCCTGGGGGTGGTTCTTCTCTGCCCTACAGGGTCATTATGAGTCATAATCGACTCCGTGGCAGTGAGAGCTATTTTACCAAACACATTGTCCTTTTCCAGTCATGGGCCTTTCCTCATGAAGCGTCCAAAGTAAGCAGGCAATATCCATCATCCTCGCTTCGAAGAAGCAGACCATGGTATGTTCAGGATTCTTCAACAGCACAATAGTTCAAATGTGTGAGTTCTCCTCTGATCTTCTTTTTCCATTGGATGTCTCTCCCAGCCTTCTCAGCCCATGGAACAAGTAAAGTTGAATGCTTTGGGGCAGGAGACTGGTTTGTGGAGGGGGGTGACTTTTCACTGACCCACAGAACTTGAACTGGAGAGTTTTAGGTTGCCCTCAGCAGAGCAGTGTGTCATTTGGGTCCCTGAAAGAACTTTGTAGCATGTCCTGGTAAACAGCCATATCCTCAGCATTTCTCACTTGCATTGCAACCTATCAACTTCCTTAATAAAATCGCTAATCATGAATCTGACCTGTGAGCTCAGGCTAGCCATTGCAATGGATTATAGAATCAAGATTTTAAAAGGTAGAGAATATCATTTAAGATAGAATGCAATAGCATACACAAGAAGGGCCTTTAAAAATTCCTGGGAAAATTCCATTATCTTTTAATTCCTTATTTCCACAAACTTTTTGAAACCCTCTCATTACCTTGTGTGTGTATATGGAGATTATATATATATATAGATATACATGTTTGTGTGTGCATATATATTTTTACAGATACAGTTATAAGAATATGGTAGGTGGGAAGATTTGAAAGAGTCAAATCAAGTTAATTATCTCCAGCAGATCAGGACCAGAGAAGAAATAGCAAATAGCAACTTTTCCTTTATACACTAGGATTTTTGACTTACTTTAATGTGCGTATGTTAGGGGTATTTTTAATCTAATTAAAGAGAGTGCATTATAAAATAAACTGACAATCTGAAGCAAACACCTTTCTATAAAGGTGTACAGTCCAAATTAGGTAAGTCAGTAGACAGATGATAAATAGATCACCAGAAGTCAGAAAATGTTTATACAGGTCACTTTATCTTCCCTTATTTACAAAAACTAGCTCTGTTCCTTCAAATTTCATCTTAGAGGACTCCACAGTTTTCTTCTTCTAGGTTATCACTGCACCCGCCCCCTTGATTCCCAATGGCACAGTGAGCTAAGTGTTGAGCTTTTTTACCACAGGTTGTGGTTCAAAGGTAACAGCAGTTCGCTGGGAATGAAGGCCCCTCTACTTGGCCAAGGAATTCTGGTGACACAGTGGGTTAGCAATTTGAAACCACCAGCTGCTCTGTAGGAATAAGACGAGGCTTTCTAATCCCATCTCAGAAAGCCACAGGCATGGTTCTATCCGTGGTTCTATCTGGTTCTCTGAACCAGAATCAACTTGATGGCAAACAGGGGAGGATTTTGTTTGTTTGGTTGGTGGGTTGACTGGTTGGTTGATTTGTCTGCTCTACTAAAGATTTACAGCTTATGAAACCCTGGGGAGCAATGGTAGTCGGTCCTGGAGGGGGGCTCTGAGTTAGAATCAACTCAATGACAATGGGCTCTCCATTCAAAAAATCTCAGCAGGTGACTAAGTCTTCTGTGCAGAGTCTGACCACTTGAGAAGGACACCTTCCCCGAGGTGCTTGGTCAGAAGGGGGGATGCTTTTTGCAGTCAGACATGAGAATTTATTTCAAATGTTCAACTACCTTCTGCTTATAGAAGTGCTGCTCAGGAGAGTTTTTCCTTTCTGTTTGTTTGTTTGTTTGTTTTGCTTTGCTTTTTTGTTTGGTTTGGTTTGGGCTTTGGTTTTTTGGGCATCACTGCCCTCTGATGGTGGGAGTAGGAGGCCCAGCCTTTGCTCCTGTGAAGCCGCTGCTGGAATTGAACCTACATCCCGTGGGCTGCAGTCCCGCGCACAACCACAAGCCACCAGGACTCAGCCCGAGTTTTTCCTTTTGAGTCTTTTATGCTCCCTGTAGAGAGTCTGTTAGACAGGGTTCTCTAGGGAAACAAAACCAGGACACTAATAATTTTATATATATTTATCTAGATAGATATCTAACAGAAGAAATAAAGAGTTAAGTAATCTATAAAGCAGGACGAATGGCTCGGTGCAACTAACTTCCGTGAGATGGCTAATACACTGACAGTCCTTCAAGTCTTTAGGGCCACTGGGCAGTCCTCTGTCAAGCAATTCGGGCTATCTGGCCAAGGCAGAAAACAGCAAGGCAGGCCACCAACAGTCAGTCAGATGACAAAGTCTGACAGTTCCCAGCTCAAGAGATGTATATTCCAGTAGGGTGGCCATCAGAGCTTGAAGGAACCTCAACTTACAGTGACACAGTCCACAGATTAGGTGTCCCACAGGTAGTGTAGCTTGCAAATGGAGGCACAGAACAGGCAAGGCAGTTGACTGCACACTGGACCAAAGATCCAATTAATCTCACATGTGTTCATGTGAGGCCATGTTGGCACAAAAATCCTACCTACCACAGAGAGAAACTACTCCTCGAAGAGGCAATTGACAAAAAATGATCCACAATTCACCCTTCACTAAGAAGGAGCTGGTCTGTGTCTATCTCTGGAGTAGGATTTGATAAGAAAGGAAGGACTGAGAGGCACCTAAAATGGGGCTGACCTAGAGATAGCACTGGGCTAAAATATTCAAGGTCAAAGTTGTGGACATTAAAACTTGGCCGAAATCGTGCTTTACCCAAAGTCAAAGAACTTCCTCTGATAATATCCTCATTTGGGAGGAGGGGGAAAGTAGAGGAACCCCTGCGATTCAGTGCTGATCAGTTTGGGTCCTGAGGGCACTGTCTAAATCACCGACAACCATCAGCTTCGAATTATGTGCTTGCCTGTTATTTAGCAGAATATACTTTACCCCCTTAGTAGATGGGGTCCCTGATGGCACAGTTAGGGTCCTTGGCTGCTAGCCAAAAGCTTGAAAGTTTTTGTCTACCCAAGACTGCTGTTTAAGAGAGGTCTGGTAATCTACTTCTAGACACTCAGCCACTAGAATCAAGCCTATGTAGTTCAGTTCTACTGCAACACACATGAGGTGACCCTGAGCCAGAATTTATTTGATGGCAACTGGTTTGTTCTTGGTTGAGGCCATCATAAAAATACATAAAATATGTTAAAAGTAGTCATAATGATAATATATATATATCAAATGTGGATTCAGCAAAGTTATTAAGTATATCTCAGTGACAATCCTTTTCTATCATAATATGAACCTAATATTTGTACCTCGGAATATTGGGGAGAATCAAATGGTATCAACAGTTAATGTTGCTAAGCCAGAGGTTGAAGGTTCAAGTCCACTTAAGGGTATCTCAGAAGAATGGGGGCGGGGGGGAGGGTGGGAGTCTCTCCATGAGTTGCAATTAACTGTGTTAGGATGCATATCTAGCACACCACAGAAGTAAGTGCCCTTCCCGCTGACCTGGGGCAAGTCCAAGCAGTGCGTGGCACAATCAGGGATCAGGACAACCGCCCTCCTTCAAACCAAAGTATTTTGGGTCAAACCCAAAGTATTTTGGGGTGCACACGGCATGTTCATCTGTGTAACCTCTTACTTACTCTGTGCTTATTCTAGGGGTAACTAGATGACTTCAGCCATCAGTCGTGTCACTGCAGTCCTTCCCATGAGTGCCAAGAAAGTGTGCCCCAGAAAATGGGCAAAAGAAAGAAGAGGAGAGGGACAAGTGATGAAAGGGAAAAGAAGGTGAGTGAGCAGGAGAGGGGTTGGGGAGAGAGAAGAGGAAAAGTAAAGCTGGTTGGTTGAACACACATGAATTCTCCTGGAACATACAACCTAGAGGAGCGAAGATGCCAGCACCAGAAACACTGAGCCTCTGCAGGACATTTCAACAGGTTCTCTCCCGTTCTTCGGGTTGCCTTTCGCCCTTCACCATTGACATGGGATTAAATCAGCAAGTCTCGCTGTCTGGATGGTCCTTGCTGTCTCTCACGTGGGGTGTCACGAGACTCGTGTGCTGTGTAGAAAATGATACTTCACACCCAGGTGGGCTGAGTGTTTCAGAGACCCTCCCTCTATGCCTGAGTCAGACTGAGAATGCGTTAACCAGTCCGCTACATCGACTACAAAAATTGCGGATAAACTGAAAGAAGCGTCTCCCACCTCCTACATTAAAAAAGTAGCAAATGTGCATTTTTAAATTCAACAGGGAAGGGCTGAGCCCTGGTGGCGTAGTGGTTGTATGCGGGACTGCGGCGGTTCAAATCCAGCAGCAGCTCTCCAGGAGCAAGGCTGGGCCTCCTACTCCCACCAGAGGGCAGTGATGCCAAAAACAAACAAACGAAATTGAACAGGGGGAAAAAACATTAACATGCTGACACTGTTGTTCCCTGCTCACCTGGCCTCTTACAGTTGCCTGAATGTCATTCCCTTTCCTTCTGCCGCGGCTCTTCCTCCCCCCTCCCGCTCTCTCAGCAGAAGCATCTCCTTTTTAATTCTAACCACACCAAAGAATCCTCGTGGCTCACACATGTGCACCAAACCCCAAAACCCAGTCTGCATCCATGGAGTCAATTCCAACCCACAGCGGCCCTATGAGATGATAAAGTAGAACTGCCCCCTAGAGTTTCCTACGTGATGAAAAAGATGAGGCTACAGGGCTTCTCTAAAGAGTTACAGCCTCAGAAGCCCTCCATCAGTAGGAATGATGGAGGAAAACAGGTCACTAAGAGGCAGATGAGAGAGAGGAAGAACGTCTACTAAGCACTCACCTCAGAAAGTCTGGAAAGCTCCCTCTTAGTGACCTTCCAGGACAGGATCGCACTGCCCCTGTGCGTTTCCCAGAGTATAACTGTTTAAATGAGTATAACTGTCTTTCTGCTGCCGCAAAGCAACTGGGGTGGGTGGTGTTGTCTGTCTGATAACAGGCCTATCAGCTGTGGCCTTGCAGCTCCCAGCCTGAGAAGGAGCCACCGGGGAAAGTCAGCAACAACTCAACCCTAGAGTTTCATTGCCCTCTAGATCAGGGGTCCTCAAAGTTTTTAAACAGGGCGCCAGTTCCTTGTCCCTCAGACGATTGGAGGGCTGGACTACAGTTTAAAAAATATATATACTCCGAAAAAAATTCACTGCGGGCCTGGGATGAGTCAGCTGCTAAGCAGGACACCAGTGGCACCAAAACCACCCAGCAGGCTGGATGAATATCCGGGGCGGGCCATATTTTGAGGATTCCTGCAGAAGATTCCAAGCCATGGCACCCTACAGAGCACAGAAGACTTCCTCTGGGATTTCCAAAGATGCCAACTTTTTCTTCTCTTTTTTAACTGAAGAGCTCTATTGGGACATGCACCACATATCATACCCTTCCATAGCTCAGTCCTATCGAGAAGAGCTACACAATCATCACCACCATCCATTTGAGACCAGCTTCCTCTTCTTTGTGCTCCTTGTTACGAGCTCCCCTTTCCCCACCCACCCTCCCCTGCCACACCTCCAAGGGACCATGAATCCGGGTACTGTGCCAACAGAGTTGCCAATCCAGGATTTCATATGGTCAAAGACCTACAAATCCAGAAAACAAAGAAATGAAGGCTAACAACAACAAAATAAGCTATAGGAAAAAGCCTCAATCAAAAAGAAGGCAAAAGATATTAAAATTAGTGCAAGTGTAAAATGAGTCAAAGGGGAGAGCGAATGATAAGGTGCTAAATTTTAACCTACCAACATCTGCCATAATCCACTTTCCAGTGCACTCTGCATGCTAGCAAGGCTATGCATATCCTAGTCTACGTTCAGAGGGTATTCACCAGAGGCTTAATACATGAGTATTTCCTCTTCCTCTTTTTTTTTTTCTTTTCTTTTTCCTCTTCCTCTTTTTAACTGGTGCACTATTTAAGTAGGTCAAAAGAGGGATCAAATAAAAATGTTATATTTTCACCGAAATATACCTACTGTAATCACCTCTGCAATACTCTCTGTCTGATAACAAGACTATTCACATCCTCAGTGAATGGTCAGAGGGAATTCATCAGAGGCTGAATCCATATGTGGATCCTGCATGTACATGGATTTGGGACTTCCACTGTCATCCATAGCCTTCTGCAAATCCAGTGTTCACAATTTAAGCTCTGATACCCTTCTTCCTTCGGATTTGGATTATGTCATTTACAATCCTCAGACTGCACACAAGTCCATGTGAACTTCGCTGGTCTCTCACTCAGATGGCTGATTGTTTGAAGACAAGCCTTTGAGACCCCAGAGGCTACCCGAGCTGATATCCAGGCACCATCTAGTTGCTTCACCACTTTTGGTCTAGCACCCATAACTTCAGTGATCTTTTCATGAGGGTATCAAGCAGGGCATGTCATAAGAACGAATTGTTTTTAGATTGGACTAGAAATAAATACAAGTCCAAACTTGATGCATATATCCATGATTTTATATATATATATATATATATGTGTGTGTGTGTGTGTGTGTGTGTGTGTGTTTCTGGTTCACCTTAGAGACATTATTGTCTTTTTAAAAAAGTAAATCCAGGAATGGGTTTAGGGCTCATACTAATTTCTAGCTCCAACTTAAGAACAATGTGTTTTTTTCATCGTGGCCCTGCTCAGTACTCACCCTCAGGAAGGAAGCACAGAAGATATGGGTGCAACAGCAAAACATGGCAAAGAAATTAGATGGTACCTGACAGTCACATAAAATAGCATCAGGGGGCTGAGCCCCGGTGGTGAAGTGGTTGTGCGCGGGACTGCGGCCCACTGGGACGGAGGTTCAATTCCAGCAGTGGGGCTGGGTCTCCTACTCCCACCACCGGAGAGCAGTGATGCCCCCCCCCAAAAAAAAATAGCATCAAGGGTCTTAAAGGCTTGTCTCCAAACAAGCAGTCTTCTAAGCCAGACGTCACCTAAATCCACATGGAAGAAGCACACCCTCACCCATCAAGGAAGGAGTGTAAATCATATAACCCAAAATCAAAGGAGGAATTAGAATTAGAACCTAAATAGTGAGAATCCAGTTTGCTGGCAGTTATGGATGACAGTAGGAACCCAAGATTCATTTGTGGAAACTACATAGGAAATAATTCTTCAGTGAAATCCCTCTATGTACAATTGAGGGCTGAGAGAGGAAAGTGGCTAGTAAACAGAGTGCACTGAAGTATAGAATATCGAAGGCATGAGTCTGATTTGAACAGTTAAAGTTTTGTCAGTTGATATCTCATCGGATATATGCTGTACCTGATCCGGTTTTCAACATTTTCTGGATTTGGGGTTTGTTTGTTTGTTTGTTTATTCATATTAGGGTGTGCCTCAGAGGTGTTATTACAGGGGAGGTCGCCCTCATTAAGTTGTGCTGTGTTTTTGTTTGTTCTGGTACATGAGGCCCAGGATTGATAAACCTAAAGGGACAGCAAATTGAATAAAGCTTTTGGGGTGGAGGGATACAGTGGGGGAGGGGGGAAGGAGAGTGTTGAAAGACAACGTCAAGAAATCCAAGAAGAAAAAGAATGTTTGGAAGTGAGTTGTAGCAGCAAATGTATAATTCTGTTTGATGTGATGTAATTATGGAATTTATGATATGTATATTAACTTCCGATCAATAATAAACAAACAAACTGAAATTTATGAGTTGGCACTTAATGGAACTGCTTCGTTTTTCCTGTTCTTAGAATTTTTCTTCCTTTAATAAATGCTTACAACTTTTCTATTGATCTATACAAAAAATAAGAGGCCTGGTAACAGCGGCAGTTAAGTGAAGGATTGCTAACCCCAAGGTCAGCAGTTTAAATTCATTTGAAGCTCCAAGGGAAAAAGCTGAGAATACCTGCTTCTATAAATATGTATAAACTCAGACACCCTGTATAGCAGTGGTTCTCAACCTTCTTAATGCCATAACCCTTTAATACAGTTCCTCATGTGTGGTGACCCCCAACCATAAAATTATTTTCATTGCTACTTCATAACTGTAATTTTGCTACTGTTATTAATCACCATGTAAATATCTGATATGCAGAATGTATTTTCATTGTTACAAATTTAACATAATTAAATCATAGTACTTAATCACAAACACAATATGTAATTATATGTTGTGAAATATTTACTTCTAATGACAAATAAATTAAATTTAGTCTTGAAACATGGTGTACTATGGATACGTCTTCACGCTGGATACTCATAGGTGGGCATAGCTACATGTGGGTGGACCCGCGTGGAGATAGATAAAGGAGCAGTGTCTCAGGGCCCCTAAGATTATCAGAAATATGTGTTTTCCAGTGGTCTTAGGCGACCTCTAAGAAAGCGTTGTTAGACCCCCAAAGGGGTTGCAACGCCCAGGTTGAGAAATACAGCTGCATAGGGTCTCTATGTGCCAAGGTCAACTCAGAAACCTACAGGGTCAATTCTACTCTGGCCTATAATGTTGAGTTAGAATCAACCCACTGGTATTGAGTTATCAAGTCTCAAATTCTGGGTACTTCTGAAAATGAATATTTTCTTCAATTCCATGAGTAAACATTAATTACAGACATAGTGAGAAAACATGTATCTAGAGTGATTTACCAGAGAGCAGATTACTTGAGCATCCTCCTCCATCTAGGTCCAGTATGGTGAGTATGGGTGCATAAATGAATCGAGACAAAAAGAAGCAGCACTAAATTAGAAATGTCATTCTCAAGCCAAAAATATAATCTGATTTCAAGAGATACATAAGATTTCAAAGATACATAAGATTTTAATTTGCCTTCGTTCTTCAATGGTTATCTTGTTACAGCATTTTCCTAAGAATCTCCATCCTCATTTCCTATAAGCCCTAGTGGTATTTTCAGAAAGAGTAGGACTGCTAACCTTAAGATTGGAAGTACAAATCTGCCACCCACTCCATAGGAAAAGATGAGGTTATCTGTTCCCATGAAGATTTATAATCTGAGAAACCCTGTGTAGGGTCTCTATGAAAAGGAACCAATTCAGTAGCAGTGAATTTGTCTATTTCTTTTATTTTAATTTTTTTGGTATGTTCCCACAGTGAGCCCTGGTAGTGTAGTGGTTAGGTGTTGGGCTATGGTCTGTATGGTCAGCAGTTCAAAATCTCCAGCAGCTCATTGGGAGAAAGACCGGGCTTTCTACTCTAGCAAGCAGTTAGTCTTGGAAACTTCCGGGGGAGGCAGGGGTGGGATTGGATGTCATTACACGTCAGCATGGACTTGATGGCAGTGGGAAAGATGTTCCCAGAAGATAAACCTGGCCCCAAGTAGAATTATTTGAATTCTAGATGTTCTTTGATACATTGCCTCGAACTAATCATCTGAAAGTTGGGATAGTATTTCCATTCACTAAGGTTGCAGTATCTATACAAGTGTTGACCATTCATAACAATAGTCTAGTTTTTTCACTAGTCCTATTTTATAGCCTGTGTCTTTGCTCCCCTGTATTGTTGTTAGAAACATAACATCTACTGCACCTCGAAGAGAGGACAGAGCATCCTTGCCCTATAGAGCTTCCTAGGCTCTCATCTTCACAGGAAGTAGATTGTCCTGACTTTTCACCCAAGGAGCATGCGCTCAAACTGCTCACCTTCCAGGTGGCTGCCTCGTGCATCATAATCGTGCCACTGGAGCTCTGACCTCCCAATAGTAGAATACATTTCTAAAAGTTTAAAAATATATTCTCTGTAGGGCAGTTCCACTCTGTACACAGAAACACCTACGCCCACCTCTTCTGAGGGTTCTTTCCTGCAAGGCGATTTCGAGCAAATTATTCCTGTATCTTCCATCATTCACATTCTAACAAAAGCATCCTTTAAGGCGGCCCTTGGAGAGAGTCCCAGTGCTGTCCCTAGTTGCACCCCGACCTTCCCTTGTCATTTTGATCAAATCAGGTCTCTAATCTTCTACCACCAGAAAATGCCAAGATCCCTGGCAGTGAAGTGAGGGACTGATAGTGATTATAGGACTAAAGCACTAACAAATGCTTTTGCTCTTTGTTTGAGAGGTACTGAGTATAAGACTTGGTATTATTCTCATTCTGTGCCCTCAGGGTAAAGGGGTAAGAGAGATAAATAAGCATTCTTGGTCCAGATGTCTCCAATCAGGATTAGCTTCCTTGAGTCAGTTCCAAGGTAAAATCTAGATTGCCTTATCTCACACACCTTGAGTAAAGAGAGAATATTTATAAAACAATAGAGATTTTTCGAGCAAGTTCTATAATATGTTCACTCACAAGACAAAAGTTTTTCCAGCCACCAGTACTATCTGCTCTGATCTCTGTGAAGGAAAGTAGCATTTTCCATTGTTCCAGATAGACAGATAGATCAAATCTCATTAAGCACTCATTGACAATACATAATAGAATAAAATCAATTTGACTCAATAGAAATCAGACAGCTCCCTTTGCCCAATGAGAGATTACTGAGTTTTATATTCATCTGTTGACATATGACTGGGAGTGCACATACTTCCAATACAAACAATTGAGTGTAACCATAATTGAGTCTATTTAAAAGGATAAGCAGTCACTAAGTATGTACCAGGGAGATCCTATGGGTGGAGAATGATGGGGTGGGTGTGTAAAGGGTGTCATCATCTAAGAGAGATTACAGGTCCTGATTCTTACATCGCAATGATTTCACATAATAGCCTGTTCTTTCTGACCAAGTCAGGCCAGGTATACCCCTGTTTTAGGCACATAAAAAGTACTTGATAAATACAGTACCTATTGAACAAATGCCTGAAGCACTACCTATATGGCTCAGGTTAATAATGTCTACTGTGGTGTGTAACAAACAGAACAGAAACAGGCTGCACTGACTGGGTAGAGATCAGGGTGGAAAAACATTGGGTCAAGAAAGATCAGGGGTAGAACAATGATGAACACAATCACAATCTAGTCAACCTTTACCACATACCTGATACTTGAAACTGAAATGATCATAACCTCAAAATTGACCTTCACCAACTTTGTCATCTTTACATCAGTTCTCTTGACAATGGACTTTGCCAGAATGTAGGAGCATTTCATGTTCAAAGTCTCAGAGAAATCTGATGTTTCCTTCTTTCAAAATGGCCCACTGTCAAACAATGAAAAGAGAGTGGTTTGGATTCATAAACCCTACAACAAGGTGGTTTGGTTCTCTTGAGACTCACTGAAGGCAAAGGCATGTTGAGGCAACCAGAGATGTCAACTCCCAAAGTTGTAAAGTTCATCTCTCCCACAGCTCTTAGAAGTCTCTACAGAACTGAAGAGGCATCACCAGTATCTACAAGGACATGTAGATTCAGGCACATCTGATTGCAAAAGGTGCTATAAATAGGAAAACCATATAATTTATTTTTGAAATGGCATAGAGCGGAAGGCTAATCATAGTGCTACTTAGACAGCTGTATAAACTGGATTGTCCCAGTAGAATGATATCAGTATGTGAAGTTACCCAGCTACTGTTGAGAAAAGAAAGGAGTGACTTACACATGTGTGCAAACTCTATCCTTATATAATTCTGTGTGATGAATGAGCACAGAAAGTTCTCAGGACATTAAACCTTATTGAGGTCTATTGTAGTTTAACCTATTTATATAAATTCTTTCTAGCTGACTTAAAGACTTAGAGTCCCAGAAACCCTAAGACATTCTACTCTGTCCTATGTGGTCACTCTTAGGTATCATTGAGTTGGCTCTGATGCACGATGACCCTATGCACAAGAACAGGAAACAGCTTGGTTAGTCCTGTGCCAGTCTCATAATTGTTCCTATGCCTGAGTCCCTGGTTGCGTACATGGTGTCAATCCGTCTCCTTGAGGGCCTTCTTCTTTTTCACTGCCCCTCTACTTTAATAATCAAGATGTCCTTCTCCAGGGACTGGTCTGCCCTGATAACACGTACAAAATACATGAGACTAAGCCTTGCTATCCTTGTTCACACAGATTTGTTTGTCCTTTTGGCAGTCAATGGTCCTTTCAATATTCTTCACCAGAATCACAATTCAAATGTATTCATTCTTCTTTGGTCTTCCTGATTCAATAGCCAACTCTCGCATGCACGTGAGTCAATTGAAAGTGCCCTGGCTTGGGTTAGGGGTACCTGTGTCCTCCACTAGCATCCTGGCTCTGGTCTCGTACAGCAGATTTACCCAATGCAGTATGTCTTTCGCTCTCTTGAACGCTGCTTCCGTGAACATTGATTGTGAATCCAAGCAGGTCAAAATCCTTGGCGACTTCAATCCGTTCTCTGTCCTATAGGGTGGCGATGAATCAGAACGGACTCAATGGCAGTCTGTTTTGTTGTTTTCCAACTAATTGCTCATTTTGCCAAATATTTGTTAAAGACCAACGACAGTTTGGGAATGACTCAAAGCACTCAAAAGGGCAGACTACAAAAATGAAGAAGACACCTAACTTACTTAAGGAATCTCTCGTGCTAATAGAGGAGGTATACGAAACCAAATAATTGCAATGCAATATGATCAAATGCCAAAAGCACATATTCTCAAGAGGGCGTTCATGGCTAGTTAAAATTCTTCAAGCTCCTGGCATCTCTTATTACTCTATGGCATAGTATTTTGTGATGAAACCCAGATAAATGGTTGTCCTACTTCGCTTCACTTTTCTTACTAAGGTTTATTTGTTTCTCAATTCACCACATGTACTTAAGACTTATAAATTACATGCATTTAAATGTCTTCCATAATTCAGGTTGTTAACTAAAAAAGAAATCTCCTCTTCTTCTCTTTCCTCTAGCTTTAAATTACATGGTTCTGTGATTCTCCTCTGCCTTTTATTCCACATGAGTAAAGGTTTGCTTTGCAGGAGTACTTATTAAGCAACTATGGCTACCTCAGCCAAGTTGCAAAATACACCACACAGGTTTGAGTGGAGAGCCCGATGAATGAACAATTGGAGATTCTCCTTCACTTCTGGACTGTTGAAATGTCTCAACTGCAAGGCTACATTTTTTTATGAACTTCTCTTTTTATAAATTTAAAATTCCATTCTGCAGGCCAGATCAATTCCCTTTGGAGGGCTGCTCCATGTGCTTCTATTTTCCCTACTGGATTTAGAAGTAATTAACACCTCCGGTTTTTGTATTTACCCAGTCATCTAAGGATTGCAAGACATGTCACACACACTGGCTCACTTCTCTGGCTTTATTTCCTTTGAAATCAAGAACACTTTTGAAGCGGGTATGTTTATTTTTGAAAGGGGGGAGGGCTGCACATTGGGGAGTGAGGGTACAGAACAGAAATTTATGCATTGGATTCTGGTGTTGTTCATTATTCCCCCACAATTGGAAGGCAGTCTGGTGGAGTAATGGTTAAGACTCGACTGCTAACAAAATATTGCCTGTAGGAACTCACCAGCGATTCCATGGGAGAAAAACCTGATAATCATCTCCCCTAGGTCTTAAAACCTAGGCAGTCCAATGGAGCAGTACTATTCTGTCACATGGGGCCACCATGAACCAATGCCACCTAAGAAATGGAATTTGGCGTGACACTAGTTGCCTAACAAATTCCTCCATGTTCTCCTGACATCTGATCCTTTATCTTTTTCTTCAGTAATCCCAACACCATGTCTACTTGGGAATCACCATAGTCTTTCTTGACCTTATTCCCTGGCCATAATGGACGTATCCAGAGTGGGCATCTACTCGAGCTGAACTAATCACAGCGTCTGCTTCCTGCTCCTTCACTAACCTCACCAAAGCAAATTGGTTTGGAAGGAGGAAGGAAGCTTAGGCCAATTGGAGTCTTTGAAGATGACTTGAAAAGTGTTGAGAAAAATAATCTTTCTTCTTTAGCATGAGTCATAAGATGCAAAATCTGTTAATTTTTATACTGAGCACATAAGAATTCCACATCCCTGCTATCAGTGGATGTATTAGCCTGAGTAGACTAGAGAAACATTCATAAACACGCATATGTATATGAGAGTTTTATATAAAGGGTAATAGTACATTAAGAAAATATCCCCCAACCCAGTCTAGTCCAACTCCTTAAGTTTGATATTAGCCCATAGGCCCGATACCAATGTATAAAATCTTCTTCACACTCACGGAACACAGGCAATGAAGCCAAATACAGGACAATCACATGTTCATGTGTAGAAAGTCTTTGGATCCAGTAGCATTGTAAGCATCTCAGCTCTGATAGGACTCTCTCTATGACTTTTCTGGCTTCAAAGGTCTGGCTGCATCCATGAGACTTGTCCAGCTCACAGCATGAGGGCAGCTCCACGTGGCTTCTCCTCAGGGATGTCTCACAGGAAGTCAGCCTTGTCAGTAGAGAGTCTCCAAGCAGGTGGGAGAGTGTCTCTTGCTTCCAAGAAGGAAGCACCAGATATTATAGAATTCTCAGGAGAGAAGGCCACGCCCACACAGAGGTCTCGTTGGCTATCTCCAGATGGACAGGCTAGACTCCACCCCTACACTGTTAATCCTCAAATTGATACCAGATTAGGTAACTGCCACAGTGGATTATCGGTATTCTCATTTTTGCTCCTCTGACTTTGGTTATTCTGTAAAATAACTCATACTTTTCATCACTGAATGCTAGTACTAATACTTTGCTTTCATGTTTCTTTTCCCACTCAATTTTCTCTTTATTAATTTCTCGTTCTTCTTTGCAGTTTTTTTACTGACTTCTAGTAATTTTTTATAGCTGATGGCTCATCAATTTTGTACATTAACTTTCTACAGTCAGAAAACAGAGGTTTCCAGATGGCGCCAAGCCTGCCAGTGTTTCATTCTATTTTTCTAGGGCCACTAGGATTAGAGCCCACTCAATGGCACTTAGAAGCTAACCAAACTCACTGCCATCAAGCTCATGCTGAATAACAGCAACTCGATGGGGCAGGGTGTCACGGTCTTTGAGAGTTTCTGAGACAGTAACTGTTGACAGGACTAGAAAACCAAGCCTGTCTGGCAGAGTGGCTGGTGGTTTTGAACTGCAGACCTTGCAGATCACAACCCAACTAATAAACACTAAGCTATCAGAAAGCTGTTGACAATTGTGAATGCATTGTGAAAGAGGGGGAGTGTAGAATGGAGACCCAAAACCCATCTGTAGGCAACTGGACATCCCTTTGCAGAAGGGTCATGGGGAGGAGATGAGCCAATCAGGGTACAGTATAGCACCAATGAAACACACAACTTTCCTCTAGTTCTTCAATGTCTCTTCCCTCTCTGCTATCATCATCCCAAATCTACCTTACAAATCTGGCTAGACTAAGTGTATGCACTGGTACTGGTCAGAACTGGAAACAGGGAATTCAGGACAGATAAACCCCTCCGGATCAATAATGAGAGTAGAGATACCAGGAGGGGAAGAGGAAGGTGGGGGAGAAAGGGAGAAGCAAGCACAATGATCTACTTATAACCCCCTCCCAGGGGGACAGGCAACAGAAAAGTGGGTAAAGGGAGAGATTGATCAGTGTAAGATATGAAAAATAATATTTTATAAATTATCAAGTGTTCATCAGGGAAGGAGGGTAGGGGAGGAAGGAGAAAAATGAGGAGCTGATACCAAGGGCTCAAGTAAAAAGAAAATGATTTGAGAATGATGATGGCAATAAATGTACAAAGGTGCTTGACACAATGGATGTGTGGATTGTGAGAAGAGTTGCATGAGTCTCTAATAAAATGACTTTTTAAAATTAACAGGACATATTCATTTTAGATTAGCCATTAACCACCATGTGGCTGAATCTTAGTACATTTTACAAATGTTATATGCAAATTTTTCAGGGAAAGAAAATTTGACTTGACTGACACTGATTCTTGCACTGCCCAACTAACCATGGCCATTGAATCAATTCCAACTCAAAGAGTCATTAGGTAGGGTTTTCAAAACTATACATCTTTATGGGAGCATATGACCTCATCTTGGCGTCTGATCATTTGAACCACCAACTTTGCAATTAGCAGTCCAGCACTTACCCAACCCTGTCACCAGAGCCTCAAACATTGTACCTAGTCCTGGTGGCTCTTATGCACAATTTTTACAAAATATCTAGTAAGAGATTCTATTATATAAATTGTTCTAGGGCATTAATAACAAAAATAAGATAATAAGTTTTACTCCAATGATTCGACAAGACCAGTATAATTCTGACATGAAAACTGAATACTAAGAATACAAAATAGAAAAGTACCATAGATCTTAATGAAACATTTCCCTGCTATAAGAAGAAATGAATTCTTGGTACATGATGCAGCATGAATGAACCTTGAAAACATTATGCAGAGGGGAAGAAAATGATAACTTATTAATCAATATTAATAGGTCATATGCTCATGAGAGTAGGGTATACTCCAAATATTGTGTATGTGGGGTTAGCCCCCACCAAAAACAGATATTTTTGTCAAAGCTGTGTATTTAAATATTTTTTACAAAATAACCCTATCACCTTCAAAGCACTCTCCCTTGCACTTAATACATTTGTCAAATCTGTGATTCCATTCTTGGAAACATTTTTCAAACTCATCTGTTTGAAACTCATCTGTTTCAAACTCATCTGGTGGCTGACAGCATTTCCCTCGTTTTTTCTTCACCTCTTCTATATTGTCAAATAACTGTCTTTTCATGTCCCTCTGTATCTGCATAAACAAAAAGAAGTCTCATGGAGTGAGGTCAGGTGAGTAAGGGACAGGAGACAAGAGAGGAATGCTGTTTTCTTGCCCAAAACTGACAAACTGAGATGGCTGCATGAGCAGATACCTCACCATGGTGGAAAACCCAGTCCCCTGTCTTCCATAAATCAGGCCCTTTTTGTCTCACATTATTATACAATCTCTTCAGAGCCCCTAAATAGAAAGCTTGATTTACTGTTTTACAGGTGGAATGAACTCCAAATGCACTATCCCCCTCACATCACATCTGTTTTCTAGGGAGTACCCCTCTTAATCTCATTTATGTGAAATATCTAGAACATGCTAATATGTAAACAAACAAAACTCACTGCCATCGAATTTTGAACTCACAGAATCCCTGCAGAACAGGGTAGGGCTGTCCCTGGGGGTTTCTGAGATGGTAACTCCTTAAAAGAGTAGAAAGTCCTATCTTTCAACCTTGGAGCAACTGAGGGTTTTGAACTGCTGATCTTGCATTGAGCTAACTCATAACCACTATGTCACCAGGGCTTCTAAGCTAATGTTTGGAGACTAGAACTTACTAGTGGTTACCAAGGGAGCCAGGGGAAAAGAGGATGTCTGTCGAGAGAACACTAAGATTTTGTTACGGTCATGGAAATATTAGAGTCAGAAAGTGGAGAAACTTGCTCAATATGATGGATATAATTCATGTCACTCATTGTACCTGTAGAAACAATTTGAAATGGCCAATGTTTTATTTTATATATGTTTCACCATGATAAAATAATTTTTTTTGGTTTTTTGGATAAAATAATTTAAAAATAATTCTTAACAAAATAAATTTTATAGCCATTAAAAATCAGCACTGTATAAGAATTATTCAAGGCCAAAGATGGTTTACCCTTGGACTATGTATAACTACATATTTACTTATGTATGGATTCATATTAATATTTTCAGACTAAAGAAAGAATGTGTGTGTGTCATATACAGCATACTCCCATCAAGCACTCTTCGGGCAATAAGGATATGGTTGTGAACAAGACAGAAGAAACCCCTGCTCTCAGGGAGCTGACATCCTAGTGCTGGTAAATAAACCAAACGAAACTCATGCCATGGAGTCAATTCTGACTCATTGTGCCCCAATAGGGCAGGGCAGAGCTGCCCCTGTGGATTTCCAAGACTGTCACTCTTTAAAGAATTAAAAAGTTTTGTCTCCCCACCCCCCACCCAGCGAGCCAGTTTCGAACTGCGGACCTTGTGTGAGCCACAGCCCAATTAGGAACCACTTCGAGCAAATAACATGTCGAGTATGTCAGATGGAGACACTGTTGAGGAAGCATTGGACTGCTAGCCTCAGGGTGGTTGGTTCAAAACCACCCCCAACTTCTCCCCGGAAGAAAGAAGAGGCGATCTGCTCCTGTAAAGATTTACAGCTTCAGAAACTCTAACTAGGATCGCTCTGAGACAGAATCCACTGGATGGCAGTGGAATGAATCAGATGTTAGCGAGACGTGCAGAAAAAGTTAAGGAGGAAATAGGAGAGGAACGAGTAGGGTGTTGTGAAATGTTTACGGTGCAATCAGAAAACAGTTTGCTGAGAAGTTGTCATTTAAGCAAAGGCCTGGAAAAGATGAGGAAGGGAGTGACATTATGGTGAGAAGGTTAGCTTTTACTCTGAGTAAGCTGGGAAATCTAAAGAATTTAAACCAAAACACAATCTAAATCATAAACATAAAGTTGTTTGCTTTGGGGGCTGCTGTGTTGAGAACAGATGAGAAACTTAGAATTAAGGAAATCAGGTAATAGACTAATGCAATAATCCAGGTGAGAGATAAGTGAATAAATATGGAAGTAATTGAGGTAGTGAAAACAATAGATAACCTTTTAAAGGTAGGCCCAACAGGGTTTTCAAACAGATTGAATGTAAGGTAGAGGGAAAGGCCTGAGTCAAGAGAAACACCGCCACCACCACCCCAAAAAGAATAACTCCCAAAAATGGGTGCACAGTTGATTAATGTCATATTAATAAGCCATATACTTCTAAAACATTGAATTAGTAAATATTGTATGACATGTAATTTTACAACAATATCAAAAATGCATCTGTTGGGGTTCTTGTTTATAGAACACTGATGGAATTTTGTTTGAAGGTATAAAGTGATGGTTTCTTAAGACATCCAGTTAATTGGCCTAATATGTCTAGCACCTCTATTCTACCTCTTAGTTGTGTGTTCAGTGCCTATGGCCTCTTAATACCTTGCAGGCAGACATATATGACTTAACAATTGGTCTCTATTAGTCTGAAGCAAAAGAGTAAGAATCAGGAATAGTGTTAGTATGAGTAGACTAGAGAAACAAATTCATAAACACACATATATGTATAAGAAAGAATTTCATATACAAGAATCTATATATTAAGAAAGCACCCAACGCAGTCCAGTCCAAGGTTATAAGTCCAATATTAGCCCATATATCTGATAACACTCTATACATCCTCTTCAGACTCACGAAGCATATGCAATGATGCCAGGACAATCACAAGCCAGTGGGTGCAGTCTTGTGTATCCAGTAGTGGTAAAAACCTCTCAGCGGCTAAGCCCCGGTGGCGTAGTGGTTGTGTGCGGGACTACGGCTCACTGGGATGGAGGTTCAATTCCAGCAGTGGGGCTGAGCCTCCTACTCCCACCACTGGAGAGCCGTGATGCCAAAAAAAAACACAAAAACCTCTCAGCGTTGGTAGGGGCCTCTCCATGGCTTCTCAAGCATCTCAGCACTGGCAAGGGTCTCCCTTTGGATCCACCAGTTTCCAGGGCTCAGGGTCTATCCGCATGCTGCCATGTGTCTTGTCAACCACAATGTCTCCCAGGCACTGAGTTGTGAGTCTCTCAAGAACTGAGTCTTGTCTCTCACCTTCAATTAGTAAATACCATGAGATTTCCCAGAATTCTCAGGAGAAGGCCATGCCCACACAGAGGTCTCATTAGCTATCTCCATATTGACAGGCTAGACTCCACCCCTACACTCCCAATCCTGAAAGACCACATGACTGCCACAGAAATAACAGGCAGAAATTAGATGCATCTCCATTGTCCCTATTGACAACAGTTTCTTTTTCCATAAGACCAGCTGAACTGGATGGTATCAAGATACCATTACTGAACTTTTTTTTAAAAAAATGAATTAGTGGGATGTTTACTTTTCAGACCATTAGTTCTGCATTCAATAGTTCAAATCATTCATCAACCCCCCCACCTCCCTATTCTATCCTACGCCTTCCCCCTGTCCAATTTCTCTTCTCCTTCTTATGGATCTTTAGCCTGCCTTTCATATAAATCAATACCTTGAAACCTTCTAGTCTGTTGGCTCATCTTCCCACCTCTGTCCTTGCTCCTTTGGGAATCTCCAAAGTCTGTTCCCTTTGTCATGCAAGTTTTTATCTTGGCTCTTACCCTTAGAGCAGTGGTCTTATACAATATTTATCCTCTTGTGATTAACTAATTTCATTCTGCATAATGTTCACCAGGTCCATCCATGCCATGAGGTGTGTGCTATGGGCTTTCATCATTGTTTTACAGAGCTACATACTATTCCATTGTGTGTGTACCAAAGTTTCTTTAGTCATTCTTCTACTACGGAGCACCTGGGGTGCTGCCAGCTTCTTATTGTGAACAGTGCTGCAATGAACAGAGGAAAACATATCTCTGTTCATGTTGGGGTTCTTACTTCTTTACTGTATATACCCAATGGAGGCATTACTGGATTCTTTTGAATTTCTGTTCTTAGTTGTTTTCATATTCAACAATTCATACATAATTTGCTTCAACTCATTCACTGTAATACCTTCAATGGCCATTACCCTATTTCCCTTTTTCCTTGTGTTTCCTAAGTCCTCCTTTCTTAACTCTCTGAGCTTCGTTCTTAAGCAAATACTGCAACTTTAATCATAGATGGTCAACTGCTTTACCCCAGACATGGCTTCAGTTCCTGACCTGAAGGCTGAGAAAGGGTCCAGAGGGGCTACACAAAGTCTCACAGGTCTCACCTGCTTCTCTCTGGCCATTAAGCCTAGTCTCTTTTATGGCTTTGAACATTTTTTCCATATTTATCTCTCTCTCTTTCCAGCACCCATTAATGTGATTCTTTTCAGAGAGGATGGTGGTAGTAGCCTGGCACCATCTAATTCTTCTAGTTTCAGGGTTGTTGTGGGAGTTCCATGATCTCATGTCAATGTGTGGGTATTAAGAGTAAAGGGGTGGATTTTAGTCTGTCAATCAGGCTGCAGCTTGATTGGAGGGTGACTGAAATACATGGCTCTCTGGAGACCGGCCTCCGTCTCTCTGTCTTCACCTTCCGGTCAACTAGCCATGCAACATGCTGAGGCCTGTGAGAGCTCCTCTCTCTGCTTCACCTTCCTGCTGAAGAGCCACACTCAGAGGTGGAGACCCACATGTGGCTGGGATGTTTCCACCGCCACTGGATCCATAAAACTTTGCACCCACTGGCCTGTGATCTTCCTGCATTTTGCCTCATTGCATGTTCTGCATGAGTCTGAAGAGGAATTGATGGACTAGTATCAGCTTAGGGGCTAATACCAGACTTATGAACTTGATCTCAACCGGACTGGGAAGTTTTCTTACTATATAATTACTCTTTGATCTAAAGTACATTCTTATACATATGAGTGTCTCTAGAATTTGTTTCTCTAGTAAACCTGGCCTAACACAGTTATAAAGACTGAACTTTTTAAATAATATCATTATTAGAAAGTATATATAGAAAAAATAAGTGTATTATATTGGAGTGGAGTTGCCTTTTCTAACAGTGAAATCCAATGAGTCAAAGGAAGAGAGTCGGCCAATATGATGCCTCGAAAATAGGCACTTCTCAATGAGGGAGAGCACAGATTGGGGCCCCAAAGCCCATCAATAGGTGAAGTGACAGTCTCTTACAGAGGGGTTGCAGGGAGGAGATGAGTCGGTCAAGGTACAGAATAGTAACAATGAAATATGCAACTTTCCTCTAGTTCTCAAGTACTTCCTTTCACCGACTATCATGGTCTCAATTCTACCAGATAAATCCAGCTAGACCAGGGGGTGTACATTGGAGTCGGAAACATTGGGAATTTAGGATAGATGATCCCTCAGAACCAGTGGTGGAGTGGTGATACTGGGAGGGTGAAGGGAGTGTGAAATAGAAAGGGGGAACCAATTTCAGGGATCTACATAAAAGCTCCTCTCTGGGACACGGGCAATAGGGAAGTGAGTGAAGGGACACATTTAACAGTGTATAATGTGAAAAAATAATAACAATTTGTAAATTATTAAGGGTTCATGGGGGGGAGGGACGGGAAATATGGGGAGCGGGTACTGGGGGCCTAAGTGGAGGGAGGATGTTTTGAGAGTGATGATGGCAACAAGTGTCCAAATGTGGCCTGCATAGAATTGATGTCTGTATGGATCATGATGGGAGTTGTATGAGGCCCCAAGGAAACAATTTATTTTTTTAAAGGGGAGGGGGGGGAAAGGAGCTTATACCAAGGCTCAAGTAGAAAATATTTGGAAGTGAATATGGCAACATGTGTACAAATATGCTTGATACAAATGATGTACTGAATGTTATAAGAGCTGTAAGAGCCCCCAATAAAATCATTGGGAAATAAAATAGGCACCTCTGATCACTGAAGCTATGGGTGCTGCAGCAAAATGGGGTGAAGAAATCCAAGGGTGCCCAGCCATCAGAAAGAATAGTGTCTGGGTCTTAAAAGTGTGTCTTCAAACAAGCAGTTACCATCCGCGTTCTCCCTCCCGGCAGCACCATGCGCTACAACGAGAAGGAGCTGCAGGTGCTATCCAGGCAGCCGGCTGATCTGGCTGCCGAGCTGGGCATGCAGCATGGTGAAGCGGCGGCAGGTCAAGCTGGTGGCCAATTTCCTTTTCTACTTCCGGATGCACGAGACCGAGCCCTCGGAGCCTTCTGACTGGAGCACTGCCGAGTCACCCGGGAGGAACCCAGCACCTTCTCCATCAGCTTCGTTGAGGACATGGAGAGGAAGTACTGCTTTGAGTGCTGCAGCGAGGAGCAGGGTCAGGAGTGGATCACGATAGCCCTGAGCAGGGCCAGCAACGACTTTATGAGGCGGAGCCTGATGTTCTACAGGACCAAGATCCAGAAGATGACGGGCAAGGACCCCCTGGAGCAGCTGGGCATCTCCGAAGAGGCCCGGTTCCAGCTGAGCAGCTTGAAGGCATGAGCCTGGCCCAGAGGTCCTTCCCCAGGTGGGGTGCAGGGCTGGCTGCTTAATGGGGCCACGTTCGGCTGTTAGGACACCAGCATCCACAAGCATCCACCTCCGGGAGCCTACCCCCCCCCCCCCCCCC